>JAGGCT020000789.1:0-25000 GCA_017654935.2 Phymorhynchus buccinoides | reverse complement strand
TTTTCATGCGACACCCCCCACCCCCACCCCCACGATGGCGAACGTCTGAAAAAGCGTGCTTGGAGAATGACGGACCACTACACGGAGGTTCGAAAAAAAAGGGAGGAAACTTGCAGGCCATTTTTCGAGGGACGAGAACTTTGTTTTGGGTCAGGTCGTTCAGTCTGTCTGCCCGTGTAGTCAGCAAAGGAGTATATCACTATTATGGTATTACTTACAGCTTTTTTTCCAGATGGGATGTTTTCATTTTTATCTTTTTAAGCAGGGCTACACGTTTCTCTGTCTGTATGTGTGTTTGTGCGTCCGTATACTTCACAGCGCCTAAACTTCTGAACAGATTTTAACAAAACTAGTCTAAGTAGAATGGTTCATCAGAACCTCTGTTTGCGGACCGTGATGTCAGATTCAGCAAATGGCTAGCCATATCAACAGAATCCCGTTGGGTCTGATCTGAATATTGCAAAAACACTGATCACTGAGTACAAAATGATAATGAATGGATTTGAAGCAAAGTTGGTGTGGTGAAAGTGTCTCATAAGGAATGTGTTTGTAAGCTACTAAATTAACGGTATAGCCTAGTCATGACTCGTACCGAAACAGGGCCTGGGATTTTTTAACATAAAAAACACACTTATAAATTTATCTCCTTTGACTTTCGATCATTACTGGGCTTTACTTCATGAAATTGAAATTATTGATTGAAATTTAGAACTACAGGCATAATATTTAATTTAAGTTTTATGTAAAATTATGAAATATATTTTATCATTTTTGCTTTTGCTTTGTTCTTTTTTAGGGTTAGGGTTAGAGGCAGTACCTTTTCTTTCTTTTTTCTGTCCCATCTTCTGGGCCGTACAGTGGCGTTGCTCCAACGCAGCTCATCTCGAATCCCAATTCGCAGCCACACCCCGGCTTGTTCAGATCGCCGAATCCGAGACCATCAAGGGGAGCGAATCTGTTATGCTGTCAAGAGGCAACCAACCGAGGAGACACTGCACTGCTGCTGAGTCACTTCGGTTGAGTTCAGTGGAGCCTATAGCTATTCAGGACACCACCTACTAAGTAAGCCCCCTACTGACGACACTATTCTCTTAGTCGCGGAGCCAGCGTGAGTGAGGTCCTCCTCAGAGGGCGCCACCACGACCGTCCACCGACAGCTCTCCAGAATACACTGATTCCTATGACTTTGACCCGAACACACCAAGGCATAGACTGGATTGTAAACCGACACTGAGGTCACCATGAGAGCAGGGCATGCAAAGCCACAGAATTTGAGACATTTTTCTTTTTAATGCTTGATGGAAATGAGGCAGATGACTATGATGTTGATGATGCTACAGAGTTCCGTATCGGTCTGAGACTACATGACAGGGCTGTATTCTACGCTTCCTTTCATAATGATATCCACCGGTTAACCAGACCCGAGACTGAACTACAGACACCTGCAATGTTGGTCTTGAAATTAGAGCAACACTCTCAGAATCGCATCCGTTAAGCGGATGAAGCTCGACTGTGTGGTTTCAGTCTTCCCATTGAGCCCATAGCCACTCACTCTAGGTAGGAGTCGGTCCAGGACCGAAAAAACCCTCGCCTCTGATGGGATTCGAACCCGTGACCTCCCAGCCAGTAGTCCGCATCGACGCTAACCACTACGCCACAGCGGCTGGTTAGAGGCAGTACCTTTGTTGTCTGGCTGCTGCACCCTACCTGGTAGGGTGGACGGGCATCACTGGTCCTCATCCATCTCCTAAATCTCCCAGTCTCACGTCTTGGCTCCAAGCGCCACACCCCGGTACACTGCTTCAGCAGGCTGGCTAAACCATGTGAGGGGGCGATGTTGACACTGCCGTGGGGATCAACGACCTTTTGTACAAGACTGGGGGCGAGTCACGCTGTAATGTGAAACAGCAGCCTGTGGTCATCAGAGACGACCCTCATGCAGTCTCCATAATAACTGTTTGAGGTTGGGCTACAGGCCAGCTCCCTGTTCCCGGAAAAAGACACTTGCTACGAAAACAGACCAGAGCGCATCAACATGTAGTCAGGGCAACAGTCTTCTCCGGCTGGAGACTCTATGAAGGACGTCGGTGAAAGCCTCGATGAGTGAGCTGGCGGCCCGAGGACTCATGTTCTGATTGCAAAAGCAGTAACTCGCATTGGCTACTATTGTATTGATAGCAGAGAGGAAAGATCTGCACAGACAGAGACACTGTGTCACTGCTGACGGCAACACACTCTACCAGGAGTATATTGAGAAGGATCGGGAAGTGAAGTGCAGTGCCCAAAAGGACAAGCGTGGTTTGATGACCAAGCTGAAAAAGCCCAGAAAGCAGCGACCCGTAACGACATGCGCACTGTCTACCAGATCGCCAAGATCACTGGCAACACTAAGGCGAGCTTCGGACCAGTGAAGGCAAAGGACGGCACGCTGTTGTCCAAAGGAGAGGACAAGGGGAGAGCATTTCAAAGAGGTTCTCAACAGGCCGGAACCAGCTTCACCAGTGGATATTCAAGACCCATCCGACCTTCTGCCAATCAACACAGATGACTTCTCAGAAGAGAAAGTAAGAAAGGTCATCAGGAGCCTGAAAAACAACAAGGCGCCAGGATTGGATGGAATCTCTGCAGAGATGTTGAAGTCAGGGGGTGAGAGCGCTGTACAGTGGACGTGCAGGTGTGGAACTCAGGAGAAGTGCCCGAAGATTGGAAGAATGGAGCCATTACCTGCATTCCAAAGAAGGGAAACCTGACTGAATGCGACAACTGGAGAGGGGTGACTGTCCTTTCCATCCCATGCAAGGTCTACTGCCAGCTTATCCTGAATAGAATGCGGGATGCAGTAGACAGGGAACTCCGGGAACAGCAAGCAGGATTCAGACCAAAGCACTCCTATGCTGAGCAGATTTTCACATTGTGACGTATCCTTGAAAGCTGCAACGAGTTCAAGGTGCCCCTTGCAATCAGCTTCATTGACTATACTAAGGCTTTTGACAGCATCCACAGGTCTTCATTATGGGGCATCTTGAATGAGAGCCTATGGCATACCACCAAAAGTTGTCTCAGCCATAGAGAACATCTACAGGAACTCGAGATTCTGTGTCAGAACAGAAGATGGATACAGTGACTGTATCGAGGTGCTGACAGGCGTCCATCAAGGCTGCCTGTTGTCTCCACTTCTCTTCGCACTGGCAATTGATTGGGTACTGAAGTCGGCTACTCATGGAAAGGGCATTGAATGGCTCAATGGACGGCGCCTCTCAGATTTGGACTTTGCGGATGACTGCCGCAGTAACCTACAGTCACTTGTCAGGGACATCAGTGACAGTGCTGGCAGCACTGGCCTCAACTTCAGTGCCAAGAAGATGAAAAACATGCTAGCTGGACCACACCCTTCTCTATCTGGGGTGTTCATTGGACATAACAAAATAGAGGTGTCCAGGATTTCACCTACCTGGGCAGTAACATCAGCAGCTCAGGCGACATGGACAAAGAACTCAACTGTCGCATAGGCAAAGCAACAGCAGCCTTCAACCAGCTGTCTAAAATCTGTGTTGAAGAAGAAAAACAACAACACCCAAGAGTTATGAGTTCCCTGTCTTTTATATCCTGCATTCTATTCAGGCAGTAAAATCTGGGGAAAGCAAGAAACTCTCCCTCCAACTGAAGCTGTGCTTCTACAACTCTAATGTCCTGTCCACCCTGCTCAACAGCTGTGAAACCTGGCACTTAAAATGTAGCCAGGAGAAGAAGCTGAACTCATTTGACATCAAGTGCCTCATGAAAATCTTAGGCATCAAGTGGAGCGACATTATCACAAACGAAGAGGTGAGAGAAAGCACAAAGCAAGTTCCAGTTGCCAGCACCATCTACAGACGCCGTCTCAGTTGGCTGGGCCACACTGCCACCATCTAGACCTGCAAACCAGGTTCTCAGGTGGACCGCAAAGGGGCAGAGAAGAAGAGGGAGGCCAAAGATGAACTGGCGTCAGACAATGGAGAGAGACCTTCAGCTAGTGAACAGACACTGGAGCGATGCCATCAGACTGACTGCTGATAGGAGCCGTTGGAGCGCCCTGGCTGCCTCATGCGTCGCATGATGCGGGTGCGTCTGAGACTGAGTCTGTTCTTTGCGTTGAATTGAACTGGGTGCACTGCCATCTTGTTCTTCTTCTTTAACAATCTAGACTAATTTAAAGGTGTTCTTTGTCATCTTAACATGAAAATTATGAGCCAAAAATGACAGTTTGCGTTTTGTATTCTACACATTAACACTTATTATGACACAATCATTAACATGACAATGAAAATGTGAAAACATCACAATAACACCCATGACCTAAACACATCGCACATAGTGAATATAAACACACACACACACAAACACAGGCAAGTGTGCAACCAGTTTTGTTTTATTTCACTAATATCCCACAGAAAACATTTATATAAATATTTGATTCATTAATCTCACAAGTATTACCCCACACTTTACAACCAAATCACAAAGGTCTACCCCACTCTGGACATTATTTGCTTTGAATAACAAAAAGGTTTAGAAAGAGGAAATAAAGAAACAACACAGGACTAATGAATCAACAGTCTCTCTCTTCCTCCTTTCTCATAACACATATGCATGCACTCATGCACACACACACACACACACACACACATATACACACACACACACGCATGCATGCACACACACACCACTTACCGTCTAATATCACGAGAAGTGGATAGACGTTAAATGAAACACACACACCACTCACCTGTAAATAGACATTCACAGATGCAAAGAAAGATAACAGTAGACATAATAATATGGACATGAACAGAAATGCATAGAAAGAATGTCAATGTAATGGACGTTTGGCAATTTGTTTGGATAAACATACTTCAGAAACAGAACCTGGAAATTATCTCTCGGTCGCAAATTTCATAAATGCAACATTTTCATCAAGACATACCGGTATATATGTAAGTAAGTTGCTCTTAATGGTAACTTGTCACAAAATAAAGATAATGCTTAAAAAATTAAAGCAAAACAAACCAGTCCTCCGAACACAATATTAATATTATACAGTACTTGTGGCATGTTCTGTGGATCCGTTGCTTGACTTGATATGCAATTTTTGAGAGAGAGAGACAGACAGAGACAGAGAGAGAGAGTGCAAATGTGTGGATGTCCGTGCATGCATGTATTTTGAGTGTGCATGTGAGTGTGCATGTATTTTGTGTGTGTGTTGTGTTGGGGGCGGGGTAAAAATTAATATTTTTTTTTATGAGCTCACATATTTGGGGATAAAATTAAAATCCACGAAAACACAAACCAAAGGATTACACATGAGCAACATTTAAACCGATCTCAATATTATACTGAACACATAGTTCTCAAAATTTGTGGCTATGAATACAATCTATTCAGATCAGGAATCAAAAACAATCATCTGGCCATATTAATGATTTTATGGTTATCAAACTGTTTCATAAAGTCTATGATTTGATAAGCATTTTTATGTTTTCGTCGTGTTTACATTCATTTGTGGTTGAAGAAAAGTTCAATCACCCGTACATTTATTGTTTATTAAGAATGTTTTTATTTTTTTATTCTATAAGTACAAGGGGCTCTCAATAAGTTTCTGGATGTGGATAACTGAGGTGCACACTTCTTCTGGCTAGTCTACATTTTCGAGGTATCCTTCCTAAGCACACATACACTTGGTCATCCTTTCAAAGCAAACGGTTATTGTGCCAGACCAGGTCGACTGAGGCATGTCAAAATAGAGCCCTCGGCAAACCCTCAAGCATTTTCAACCTTCTGGAATTGTGTCCCCTTTAACTAGCGCTTTGCAAAATTAATGATTCATTCACAAGGGGTTAAATTAGAGAAATAAGTGAGAGGGAGACCAACTGAACTCTGTTTTCTACACGGACCTACATTACATGTAGGTACATTACATGTAGGTCCGTGGTTTTCTAGCAGAATGTTCAAAGTAGTCGCAGCAGTGTGGTCACTTGTGCTGTAATGATAAAGTAGGTGACCTTAGATACCAGTGCATGGACAATATGTCCAAAGCGCCTTTGGGTAAACATGTGTTTATGTTTTAATCTACGGTGATGGCTCTTCTCTCTAGACAGGAACTGAGGCCATATGACAATTGTTAGAGAAGAAACACAGCGGCTTTTTGATTGGTTGGGGTTTTCAGTCATCCGTTTCCTGCAGAATTTTACTGAAGGGGTCTCAACATAAAACATCCAAACGATGATTGGTTACTTGGTTTCTGGATCAAACGGATATACAGATATTTCATTATCAGTCATGATGTCCCAGATGACAGCTGACGTCCATCCACAAAAACTGTTAGTGTTTGGATGCATTATTCAACCTTACCCCTCTTACAACCTTTAGTAAGCTGATGGGGCACCCAACGGTCATAACAGTTCTGAAGATCCAGGTGTTCTCGTAAGATTTTATTAAGGCTTCAAGATGAAATGCCTATTGTGTTCTTTATCTCGTAAGCACTTTTTAAAAATCATGTTCAACTAGAGACTTCACAATGGCTATGATTATGACAGTTACAACGATCCCTTGACGATTATAACGGTCACTTTCTTCTATTGTCCATCTGTTAAAGTGAAAATCGTTGAGCAAGGTCTTAACCCCTTCGCTGCCGCCTACTACTTGCGCATGCTCCGCCGGCTTGCCGCGCGATTTTTGAACGAAATCGGATTGAAAGAGATTCTCTCAGCTGGGGATCAGTGTTCACCGTGGTGGACATTTTGCGTTGCCCAATGGTTTTGGTCAGGTGAACAATAATGAAATTTTGCAACATAAGTATCATGATGTTGTTCCCTGGCTTAACGACTCCAGGGATCATCCCAACAGCCGAAACACTTGAACACTTTGGTATGAATGCACCAGCTAGGGATGAGAACATTACGTGTGTGACCATTTTTTATTACCCCGCCACGTGGGCAGCCACACTCTGACTTCAGCGGATTTCAGACTGATGTTATACCAGGAGCTTGCCATGGCTTATTACAATCCCCACACAACCATGCAGAACATAACATTTTGATGTAGCCTTGGCGTTCTAGCTTATGTCAACTGGTGTGACACAGCCTCATGCCAAGACGCATAAGTATCATAATAATGGTCTATTTCATGGTACCATTTTTATTTTTGTGATGTCAACAGAATTGCCACATCCAGAAACTTATCGAGAACCCCTCATATTACAATTAGCAAACTAACATTGAGGTTTGGATAGGATAACACTAAACAAAGAACTCTCCATTCCAAAGCATGCAAGCCCCACCAGGATCACCTGTCACTTATTCGCTTAGCTCTGTGCAGGTACACTGCACAAAGGAACAAAAACAGAAACTTTCTTAAAAACAGGAAGCTCCAGGTTTCTTCATTTACCCCACACCCAATGCATAACACAGGAGTTAGGTGCTTTACCCCACACCCAATGCATAACACAGGAGTTAGGTGCTTTACCCCACACCCAATGCATAACACAGGAGTTAGGTGCTTTACCCCACACCCAATGCATAACACAGGAGTTAGGTGCTTTACCCCACACCCAATGCATAACACAGGAGTTAGGTGCTTTTTTCATCATTTTGTTGTTTTTAATCTTTATTGTAGTATTAATTGTACTACAATGGAACCTCCCTATTAAGACCTTCCCTATTAGACTCCCTCTAAGACGTGACCCTAAAAATGTTCACTGATTTTCCCCCCTTCATTATATCCAGACTACTGAGCATCAATCTCCCTATTAAGACCCCTCCCTATTAAGACCTTTTTGGAGCTGATTTTGTTAAGGTAGGGACATTCAACAGCATTATGGAAAACTTTTTATATTGCCTTTTTTTCTCTTTTGTTTACAATCATAAGACACTGTCAAACATCAAATAAAACACAAAAATCAGCTCACATTTCATACTTCATCTCAGGAAATGCCCTAACATCAGCTGTTTCTTCATGATCTGCTACTACATCTCTACTTTTATTTGTTTGTCGTCTTTTACATGCCCATTCATGGCGTAAACCTGCCATACTGAATTTCCTGTAGAAATAGAATAAGCCAAACACAGTTCTGTGCAGATGCAGAATTTAGTTAGTCTGTTATAGTCCCGTCAACAGCTATGGTTATCGCAGGACTGTCACTGCGTAAAGTTCGACCACGTATAACAAAACACACATCAATGATTCTTAGCAACGTCCAAAAACCTGGAGAAAAACACACCAAAAACAGTACAATTCACGACATGGCATCTTCATCATTGTACCCTATAGCTCATAATTTCACACAGTGCTGGAAACGTTGAGCCACTCTACTCTACTTATCGGATCCAGGTTAAAAAACAGTAAAAAAGGATAACAAACACATCCTAGTAAAAAAAACAAACACAAAAAACCGGCAATATAGGCAAATATGCACTGCAGAATGGGCAACATGTGCCCACTCAAGTGCGTAAGGTCTCACGCGTGAAAGCCAGTGAACAATAAAAAAAAACCTGGCATGTCATAAATTGTAAATGAGGATGGAGAGAATGAAAAATGGGGATAAGGGGCTACTCTTAGTTTAAAGCTCCCCCACCATGACAAGGTGAAAGCCCGCGGGGGAGTGCAGATGCAGAAAACAAAGCACTAACAACAACAACAACAAGAGAAATGGAGAGTGAAACAACATTATATACAATAGACTGACCAAAGGCTTTGATCTTTAAAAATCCAGAAAAAAAAGTGGCAAGAAAATCAACATATGTGCAAGTATGAAAGTTGCACAGCATCTTTAAAAAAACGTAGACTGTTTTGGTTGCTGCTGCTGCTGCTCTGTGTGTGTGTGTGTGTGTGTGTGTGAAGTCAAGTCAAAATTTTATGTTCAGATGGAACATTGAATAAGCAAATGATATACTTTTGTGTCAGTGTGTGTGCACATGTGCTTGCTTGTGTGTATGTTAACATGCTTTTGATATATTTTAATACAGTAATACACAAAACTACTGCACAGATTTTACTTCCAACTTGGAATGCATGAATACTGTCATGTCACGTCAGATCGTTCCCCTCAGAAAATAACGGCATGAACACTTGGAAATTAATAACAAAAACGAAATCACTCACCACAGCCATCAACACATAAACCATTCACATATAGTGAAAAACACACATTACTCTGTGTTGAAAATATACAGGTATCTTTTGCCCTCACGTGCCTTTACATGCCCCGTCTATTATGTTAGCAATGCACTGTAAAATTATCCATGAATGAGAAGTTCTTTCAGTAATATTTAGATAAGCATTATTCATATTAATAGAATATCATTGTGAGCAATTCCAATTTTTCAGAAAAAAAAATAAATCTAAAAATAAATAGTCGCTAAACTTTCAAAAAAATGGAGGGGGGGGGAGTAGATTTTATGAAGAAATCTTTTGACACTCATTCACACACACTCGCATTCGTAACTTTTTTCCCCAGTGATTTTAGTAATAGTGAACAGATTATGGTAAATTTCATGACAACTGAACACTTTAAATGTATTTAATACTTTGTGGTTAAATTTGTAACTGATTAAAGAAAATTGCAGTAACTGATAAATGCATAGCAGTTTCTGGTATATCTACAAAAAAGTCCAAGCAATCTGTGCATCTACAAGTCAGTCATGTGCCCTAAATCTTGATTGCGGGCATAAGACCCATATTTTCTCGATCAGCATCATCTAAGGAGTGCAGTGATACACATTGAAGCAGCCCCAAAACTCAACCAAAGTACACAACAGATATGTTTCTCTGCTTAATACTATTGTGACTGGCACCGCATCAGTGAAACCACTCTGCTGGCCTGAGGCTGCACTGGAAAAATTATTGTTGAATGATTGCTTGTGATCAAACATTGTTTAAGAGCCTAAATGAAGTCTAAAATGCACCAAACGTTCTGTATTTTATGAAAAATGGATGCTTAATTCAATTTTATGCTTTGTGAAAATATTGCATGAACGATTTACAGCCGACATGCTGCTTGACTTCGAGATCGAACTCCGCGACGAGATCGAACGATTCTGCCGATAACAACACATTTTGTTGTCACATTCTCACTCTAGAGTACTCGTACTGGGCACTCACTGTTCAATTTAATCAGTACTTACATTATTTTCACTACTTTCATCCTTAAAACCTGACTGATTGCCAGCATTACTTTCATCTTCATCAAGTTCGAGCAACCAAACAATCTCCTCGCCACTCAGACCTGAATTTTCGTGCAAAAATCTCCTCAAATTTCGACTGCACACGGACGCGCAATTCCATTTCCGTTTCAGTATTCCGGGGAAGTAACTGTAAAATCAAACAAGAAAAGTCCGCTGGTATAGTAGGGAGTTTTGTACCTTAGACCGTTCTACCTACGATTGAAGGTTCCCGGCAGATAGAGACGTTCTGCTGAACCTACGATCGGAGGTTCCCGTCACGGAAGTGTTAATACACAACCAAGGATAGATCAAGGAAATGGCAACACAATGCCCTTTCGTTGCATTGTATGTATGAAAAAATTGATTCTGCCCTACACTTGTTTCCCTTGGACTGAGACTGACTGACTAAATTTTGATTTAAAATTTGGGTATCTATACGCAGATAAAACAACAGTTGTATTTTGATCTAAAGTTCTCTTGTTTCCCAGTTTTCTTTTGATGCTAAGTCATGTCAACCTGCAAACACTGTGATGCAAGCACGTGCAAGCGTACACACACACACACGTGTATGGAATATATTATGCATAATCTCTTACCTTTTAAGGCACATATCTACAATTTGCACTCACGCGGGTGAAAGACAAAAGGAAATTTGCATGAAATAAAACCAAATTCCATTCGTTAAAATCAATGTACACCGCCAAACATGAACACACGCAAGTACTCATGTACATTATTTTATGTACACATCACAAAACAGTTTGTAAAAGTTCCTATGTGATAAACCACACACACATGAAAGTACATGTACATAAATATCCCATGAAAACATTTCCAACAATGAATGCAAATGCTAACACATTTTGAAAAAAGTACTCAACCCATATACTTTCTTCCTAAAATTAAACAAAGCGATTAGAAATGAAATATCATCAACCATAAAATGCATTAATAACACTGCATAAGCTAAAAATTCCCCCAAAGTGTATGCTAATACCACAGGACACATCTAAACTCTACAAGAATTTGACCCAAATAAATATGTTGTATGGATTGTCCCTCCTGGTTTTCATGAGTATCCCAACCATAGCCACGTGACCGGCATTACATGTTTCCAAATCAACGTATTTACACAATGCTAAAAATGTCCATCACAACACAACCCGCAAAATTACATGAAAAGTTTAGTTTTTTTCTTAATTACTAGAAAAATTCTCTTGCAAAATAAAGGCATTCAGTAAGCACAGCACTTTCCCAAAAGGGAGGAAAAAAGGTTTAACAAAAGATAACACTAGTAACCCAATCATGCCATGATACATTCAACATAATTCTAGAGCTCCCAGAGAGAGAGAGAGAGAGAGGGACGGGGGAGGGAGAGAGAGAGAACTGAACAATGGTTTAATTCCTTTAGGCCATTAGCCCATAGAAACGGGGTCAAGGTACAAAAAGACAGTCAAAATGAGAGAGAGAGAAAATTCACTAATGATCTATAGATCTTCGACTTCTTTCAAATGAGTGTGCATTGAGTCCCAAGCACATCAGTGAACAATTAATGAAACCAGATTAACTCTCCCAATGGTTAATATGCTTCTTCTCTTTAAAACAAATCTATCTCAATTACACAAACAAGCAAGATACAAAGTTTATGATTAAGTCAGCAAAAGACACTTAGTGAGTTCAGTCTCACATCAATTCTAAATCAACATTACTTTCATAGAAACGTCATCCAATGTTTTTCAAAATCTGCCGTGAGTAGGCGCATGGGTTTACTCACAACACAAGTATTACAATGTTTCTTGTCAAGACCATTCTTTTTCATTTTCTTTTTTTTTAAACTTGCTATGATATCCTAAATTTAAAAAAAAAAATCTGTTTTGCTCGCCTTGAATTCCTACACCAGTGACATTCTGCCTTTCATTCACAAATCTATATCAAACTTCTTCATTCAATATAGTCATCATGAAATAACCTAACATGCATGAATAACAAAATGAGCAATAATACAAGTTTATATATCAATTGAGATCTAGGAGACAGCAATGGCATAAAGGTCAATACACAAAGCGGTTATGAATGACGATCAATTAAGACAATTAAGATGAGGCTTATGCTATGTATGGAATGGTAAGTTAATCTTCTTCTTCTTCTGCGTTCCCAGGCCATATGGCCATAATGGGTAAAGTATGTATGACTATGTGTCCGGTTTTCACTGGTCTCTCCGCTGTGTACAGCCGACACATTCCAATTTTGGAGGAGCTCAAAGGAGAGAAATTATTTGGAATACTTTTTTTTTTAAAGGCAGGAGAATGGGCCAATAAGTCAGAAAGGTAGATGATAGAAAGCAAAGGGAAAAGGCAGAGTCAAAGAGAGTGGCAGATTAGAGGAAGCTACAAGCACAGAACTTCAAGAAGGTGGGGGAACTATTTTTACGAAAGACCCCCTCCCACCCCCCGCCCGGTGTCCCCACGTGGAGACTCATGGAGGGGGTGGGGTCGTCCAGCTCCCTGTATGAAGGCACGAGGCATCCACCCACTGCCCTGGTAAGTGAATCTAAAACATTAACATTATTCAAACAAAGCTACTATGCTTCCTTTCAAACTACATACTCTGATATTCCCCAGGCTCATTCAGTTTGGACATTCTTCATTAGTACACATTTCTTTAAATTGTAATTCTCAGAAGAAAAAACACAAAAACTGAACATAATCTAATTATCCTTGGGTTCATAAACAGACTGTTTTGTGACGTTTGTGTTTTTTGTCAGCTTAGCGACAGGCAGATTTGTGGCACTAGTTTTTGTCAGTTCAGTGACAGACTGTTTTGTGGCGATCATTTTGTCAGCTCAGTGACAGACTATTTTGTGGCATTAGTTTTTGTCAGTTCAGTGACAGACTGTTTTGTGACGTTAGTTTTTGTCAGCTCAATGACAACAAATGCACAGATTCCTACGCAAACAGAAAAACATACTCAGAGACAAAGAAAGATGCAATCTTACATGTACACTTTTGTGGCTTTGTATGAAATTCGTTAAGCCTCATTATCAGACAGAGGTATTGTACCAGTAAATATTCAGCCAGTCAAACACTGATGAAAACAAATAGGCAAAAAACCACCTAAGACTCTTCACACACGCTATCTCTTTCTGATACTGTATATATATATGAAAGTACCGGTAAGTGACACTCGTTTCAGTTGAGCAACATAGACAAGGAACTTAATTAAGTCAGTGGTAAAAATACCCCTAATTAATGACACTTTTCTTCATATATAAAAAAACAACCATTCGTGAGATCAGTTCATTCTTTTTACCATTCTTCAAATTCAGTAGTCTTGTTTCCTTGTCCTCTCTTCTATTTTAAGTGGTAAGGTACATAAAAAAAAGCACACACAACATTATCAACGAACATAAGAGAGCCTTTTTATTGGTTTCCATACAATCGATAGATCAGAACCCAATACTGTAGTTTTTCTTTGTCTTGCGAGAACAGGGGTTGTCCATAATGCTTGTGCTGAATAACACTGCTCACTTTATCTCCCATTTTCACTCTTCCTTATTGGAAAAAACCAACAACACACACACAAACAAAAAACAACAACAACCAAACAGCCATCCATTAAGATTAGCAAACACAGCACCAGAAATTCCCATGGAATGATTGCAAATTGGATCAATGTGTGGCAGCTCTCTAGTAGACTGCTCTGCTGCCGGGGAGTCCTTTTTATGTTGAACGGTGGGAATACTATCCAGCATAATCTTCGTGTTACTACTTTTTCTTAGTCACAACATTAAAAAAAAACCACTCCTTAACAAAGTGAAGATAACCACATGGTTTTATAGCTGAGCTCACTCACAGATTGCAAAATCTAAAGTGTCACAAGCTATTCATATGCTTGGATATGGAAAACAATCGTAAGAGTCAAATCAGCCTTCTTGATGTAATTAAAGACTGGCATTAAAGGCCACAGATTTGGGTGAGCGTGGGTTCAGTTCCCATTAATGCAATACACTTTTTTTTATATCTCCCAACTGGCTCCTTTCTTTAACCCTTTCACCGCCAAAGTCACATTTTAGCACCACAGTGATTTAACACCTATGTCACTAAAAAAAAAGGCATCAAATTGGGGTCTATTATCCAAATACCCTATTGTCTTAGTTTTGGGAAGTAAGGATAGACCTTATTTTAGATATATCACAGAAGAATCCCCAATACTGCAGACGGATGTTATTCTCTACCCAGGTAAATTTAATGAAAATTTTAGCTGAAATATGGTTGGCAGTGAAAGGGTTAAGAAAAAGCGTACTTTAATCATATACTCTCACAAAAAGACAGCAAAAAAAAACCTTATTTCAGATTTATTCAGTGTGTGGGTACTTCTCTAAGAAGATTGCTCGACTGTCTTGACCGACACTGGAAATCACTAACTCTCTGACACAGAAAAAGGAAACCTAAAACCAATGTTTTGTGGTGTAAGTTATGATCAGCTCGCACAGGCATCATTGATGCCTAATGCATGAACCCATCCCGCCACGCTGTGTTCTAATGCTGTATCAAGCATGGGTGAAATTAAGAACATTTTCTCAATCCTGAAATAACACGCTTTAATGTTCTCTGAATCTTCCCAATCCTGAAGTGGTGACCACATGTAAAATAATCTTCGCTGTTCGTGCGTCTATGCAAACAGGATGGTGGGGATAGTGTTAGAATTGTGTACCTATCATGTCATTTCAATCTGCCAATAATGTTGGCAGAAATGTTTGATTTTGGTTTGCGGATGGCGAGATGGCCAATCCTGAAGATTCTTTCTATCAGCGTGTCCAATCCTGATTTCAGGAGCATGCCTGAGCTACCTTAACACATGATCAAGTGTCTTGAGTACTGGCGGTGCAGCTAGACGCTGTGTCACAAGTAGCCCCGACCATTGGCGTAGCGGATCCCCTCTTCCATCTGGTCCTCCTCCGTCATGAAATACGACATGGTGGGGACGCGCGACATGCTGGCGCGCTTGGGACACATGCGCAGCCGCTTCATGTACAGAAAGATGGCGGCCAGGACCACAACAAAGCAGAGGATGATGAGGTACTCGTTGAGAAACACGTGGAACCGACCCAGCGGGGACGAAACCAGCTGAATGTCGTGGTCCAAATCCCTGGACAAACAAACAAAGGAAAAATATTTATGCGCGCGCAAGAAAAACTGAATATGGCAAGCACCCCAGCATGCTTCCAAATTGTTCACATAAGGATGCATATTAAAAAAAGAAAGAAACAGCAAAAACACAACAAAATAATTACAGCAGCAGCAGCAACAAATCCAATAAACTGATCAACAATGCTGATTAACTTTTAACCTTTACCAGACTTCCCGGGTCGCCCATGACCCATTGACACACAAAAAATGTTATATCTCTAAAACTATTTAAGCAATCTTCATGAAATTTCATGACTTTGTCAAAAACGTAAATGGCTTTAAGTGTGTTAAATTTCATCAATTTGCATAAAATACAAATCACCTAATATGACGCGTCACTTTAACTACATTGACACGATGGCGCGGGTTGTGGAGGACCCATACTTTAAAGAGCAGAAATATGTCACTGCAGTGCATTGAGTATGGGTCGTGGGAGACCCGCGCCATCTGGAGAAGTATAAACACATGGTGACTCTTTGACGAGTATGGGTCCTGGAGAACCCGCATCATCTGGAGAGGGATAAATACTGTTAAAATGCATGTAAAAATCTGTGGGTACGAGGAGACCCGCATCATCTGGAGAAGTATAATCACAAGCAACATCCGGTAAAGGTTAAAAGAACATTAGAGTGCCGCATTTTTCGGACTATTTAGCGATACGTTTTTCTTAGACAGACACCCCTGCGCCTTATAATATGACTAACAATATAGTAAGAAAATATAATAACAAAATCTGAATTTTGTGTAAAATTTAGTCCGAAAAATATGGTTACCATATTTTTCGGACTATAGTATAAAGCGATACTTTTTTCCCATACAATCACAGGTACTCACTCACCTGAGAGGCAAGAAGCGAGTGCGATAAATGAGCGCGCCCAGTGTCCACTGGACGTCTTTGCCTTCGATCAGCTGAGCCGACTCGAAGTGGTCAAAGTTCAGGGGAAAGTGAAACCCTTTGTGCAGCATCACCGTCATCCAGGCAGATTTGATGCATTCATACCTGGCACAACAGAAAATAAAATACATAAAAAAAAATAATATTTTAAATCGTGAAAACGTTAGATCAACCAGCTACGTGGCAGCATTTTCGGGTCCAGTGACCTTGCAGGAACAAACAGACAAACACCCCTGAAACAAAAGTCCGATCAAACAGTCTACACCTGCACTTTACAGTACCCCTGAGCCAGCGAGGATCTCGCGCGGCAGCAGTTTCGACTCCACTGACCTTGACCTTTGACCAATGATCTTCATTTTCGGACTTGGCCTAGATATCCTAAATACCTATCTACATGCAAAATTGGTAGGTCCCTCCGTTCAAACGTGATTGTGTTAACATAGATAGACACATAGATAGACACATACACATTTCCAGGAACAAACAGGCTGCTCTGAAAACATTAATCAGCTTTCGCTTTATGGTTAGTGCACATTGTTTGACTCCGTTTAGTCTTTCCCCTCATGGCATGATGGGGTATCTAAAACCTAATGCAAAGATGAAACCTTTATCTAGTCTATTTCTTTGTGCTGTACCTAAAGTTTTCCATTCATTAAGCCAAAGTGTGTTTGCTGCTGACATACAGGATACAGCGACATATATAAAAAGCAGCCACAGTAAATGATGTAAAAAGGTGCCAAACTGGGATTAAAATCTGACTCTTTTAATGCAGGAGGAAGCAACAGATGATTGCAGCGTATGTCTTTTGTGTTTGCATCAATGCTATTTTTCTCTTGAAAACTAGTTTTGGGAATTCTACTTACATATTTTTTTGTTCATTGATCACAGCAAGTGGCCAAGATCAATTGAATTCAGCATGAGTGAAACAGGAAATGATACGCAATGTTCTATTATTTCTGATGCGCTTACTTGAACCGGTGATCGTCTGCCTTGGGGTACAAATTCCGCTTGTATCGTGATTCCAGCTGAGACCAGCTTGTACTGCAGAAATCCTGCAACACCAATCACTCAATCGATAAAATAAAAATCAGTCAGTCAACCAATGTTTTATTGTCTGATTTAAAACAATAAATGCTGCTCCATGTCAACACATCAATAATCCCTTCAAGTTCAACCACAGGGTTCCGATTAGCTGACAGTTTAACGCAGGATGGGACATATTCGGGACTTCATGATTACATGGCTTCATTTATCAAATAGGGCATCAGGTATTGCTCTGGGACTATTTAAACTAAAGGCATAACAACCGATCCCAGGGATTGGGTCTCGCTAGTCAGAAATGTGCTGTCACGCTGCGGCTCGCACAACAGGGAAAAAGGAAGGGTTGAAGTGTTCCCATCGCGAGTAGTAAGGCAAATGAGGGCGCACATTCGCCAAAGCCATTTATACGTGGCTTTAATGGTGATGCTCACATGGCATGGAACATAAACAACGCTACAACAATGCAAGGAACATACACGCTAGGTTTGGAACCTAGCATTGGTGTTTTTTGGCATGAGGTCGAAATTGGCATTTTGACCCAAATATCACACAAAATGACTTGGAAAGCAGTAACCAGAACTTTGACGCAGTCAGCATCGAACACACTTCATCATGGTAAGAAACCTGTTTCACAGCTCTACGACACTTTGCTACAGAACACCCCACCACGAATAAAAGAAAGCGCTTATGTAAAGCACTACAATAAGTACGAAATATAAATATTGCTACTACTACTACTACTACTAAGCATTTCTTTGCATTTATTCTTAGAAAGCCCTAAGCAACTACAAAATAAGGAAATCAATGAATAATATTAAATAACATCAATAATTTACAAAATATAGATCAAACAGAAGTCGCCCACCCACCCACAAACACGCGCGCAAACACACACACACAGAGAGAGAGAGAACTTACAAAACGATTCATCAAGTATAAAACACACACAGACACACCCTGAAATAACACAAAACAAGCTAACCCTGGCGCTGCTCTCGAAGGTCCTGTGGCTGTAGCGGCCCCCGATCCCGTACACGTCCTGCATGGTGTACCAGAACTCGGAGAAGCCGAAGAAGCGGGTGCTGCCAAAGTCGATGGGGGGCTGGTGAACCCCGTTGAAGGAGCAAGGCGAGTGGGTGCAGGACACGCTCAGGTTCAGCAGGGGCTCCAGAGCGCTCTTGCACTCATCGTAGCGGCCCGTGCCAACAAAGTTGCGCACCGATCCCGCTGCAGACTCTGTGGATAGCGGCATGCCTGACGGGAGGCAGGGGTCGAACATGGCCTTGTTCTTCTTTACGTTTCTGAAAGGAACCAACTATTATACTAGTATGACGGGAGGCAGGGGTCGAACATGGCCTTGTTCTTCTTTACGTTTCTGAAAGGAACCAGCTATTATACTAGTATGACGGGAGGCAGGGGTCGAACATGGCCTTGTTCTTCTTTACGTTTCTGAAAGGAACCAGCTATTATACTAGTATGACGGGAGGCAGGGGTCGAACATGGCCTTGTTCTTCTTTACGTTTCTGAAAGGAACCAGCTATCATACTAGTATGACGGGAGGCAGGGGTCGAACATGGCCTTGTTCTTCTTTACGTTTCTGAAAGGAACCAGCTATCATACTAGTATGACGGGAGGCAGGGGTCGAACATGGCCTTGTTCTTCTTTACGTTTCTGAAAGGAACCAACCAAAACAAAGCTATTATACTAGTATGACGGGAGGCAGGGGTCGAACATGGCCTTGTTCTTCTTTACGTTTCTGAAAGGAACCAACTATTATACTAGTATGACGGGAGGCAGGGGTCGAACATGGCCTTGCTCTTCTTTACGTTTCTGAAAGGAACCAACCAAAACAAAGCTATTATACTAGTATGACGGGAGGCAGGGGTCGAACATGGCCTTGTTCTTCTTTACGTTTCTGAAAGGAACCAACCAAAACAAAGCTATTATACTAGTATGACGGGAGGCAGGGGTCGAACATGGCCTTGTTCTTCTTTACGTTTCTGAAAGGAACCAACCAAAACAAAGCTATTATACTAGTATGACGGGAGGCAGGGGTCGAACATGGCCTTGCTCTTCTTTACGTTTCTGAAAGGAACCAACCAAAACAAAGCTTGAATACAGTTTGTTGTCTTTTTGTTCTCGCAGGAAACGGTTTTGTTTCGTTAACACATATGGGGCAGTGGGTGGATGGATGCCTTGTGCCTCCGTACGGGGAGATGGACAACCTCATCCCCCCCCCCCCCCCTCCATGAGTGACTCTTCCTGTGGGGATACCGGGGGGGATCTTTCAGTACAAGTAGTTCCTCCAACTTCTGGAAGTTCCTTGCTGGCAATTTCCTCTAATCTATCACTTTCTTTGACTCTGCATTTTCCTTTTCTTACTTAGTTAATATCTACTATTTTTCTGACTTATTGTCCCATTCTTTAGCCTTTTTTCCCCCAAAAATATTTAATGCTTTGAGCTTCTCTGAAATCGGAATGTGTCGGCTGAATGCAGTAGGGAGACCAGTGAAAACTGAAAAACGGATACATGTACCTTGCTCATTATGGCCAATGATTGGGAAAGAAGTTAATAATTAAAATAATAATCCTCTGCCTTTCTTCACTTGTCTACAACAGCAGCTACCATTTTATAATAAATGACACTGCCTCATTTTAGATATTCACATCACATTGTTTTATTCTTGATCACATGGAAACGCACTGAAGGGATGCCAGCATTGATTATAATTTCAACAGTTTATTTTTCTTAAACCTTTTTATTTCATTCAATGATACATCTTCAAGAGATGACTTCAGTTCATTACAGTGGATGAGTAGAATTCATATACCCCCTTCTCTGTTAAACATCTTTTGCTCATGCGTCAAATGTTCTCAAAGGACAAGTAAATTGCTATAAAGTGTCACAATTCCGGTTAAGGCACAGCTTTATTTTTGATGACCCCATATTTTTTAGACTATGCAGCGCAGCCCCAAATCTTACATAAAATTAATATTTTGTTATTATACTTTCTTACTATATTAATTAGTCATATCATGAGTAGGGGTCTTAATCTTGAAACAAATATTGGTACACATGCTAACACTCCGATTGCCTGATTTCTGCTTTGGAAGGCAAAGGAGAGGAGCAAATTTTCACCAATTGAAATCCTTTGTTGCACTAGATTCTATAACAAGCATAGAATGCGTGAGAACTCAGGACCTCAATTTTGTCGTCTCATCGGAAAGACTTAGCGTTCAGACCATAAGGTTTAGTGGAGAGCGAGTAGAAAAGCTTTGTGCTGAAGCCAGAACTGAACCTTGGTTTGTTGCTTTGTGAGGAAGACATGTTACCGCTGAGCCACTCTACCACCCACTGTACACACAGATGAAAAAAATTGTGCCAGCATTAACTCTTTCATTCCTGGTTTTACACTAACTGTTACTTCCCCTTATTCCTGTGTTTCTATCATCTTTCTATTCCCTTCATTCCTGGATTTATAGAGGGTTAAAAATGTGATAATGGGGTACTTATTTTAGAGACTTACGGCAGTAACCCACATTACACGAACCTAAGAATGTCATATACCGTTGTGTAGGGATTTGATGTGAGAAGCTGTTTGTGACCATGTTGCCACATTATGGTGACATGACAGATGACACACAGGTGTAAAACAGGTAAGTTTACAATTTAACATAAAACATACCATCATGCCATACATGCAGGTCAGTGTTTTTAAAGCAAATTGTATATTTCATGCACGCACTCACCAAGTGACGCCTCCTGTACATCCCCATGCATTGTGCTTGTCATTACTCCACAGATAAGCGTCACCATTGTCACCATAATTGTCCCCAACACATTAACAGTTTATTGTCTGTTTTGACGATTATGTATGGATACAACACAAATATATAGAGGACAAGCACCACACTATTTTGCACACTTTTGTTTACACAGATAATATTTTCACGTTCCCTATCTACGCATGTATGTACCCCTGTCACAGTCATCACATCACATGTCACACATAGGTGACATGTGTGTGACACACCTTGAAGCAGTCACTGTGACGCTGTTTGGAGCACAGATACCACACTTTTCACACATCATTGTAGTTTGACACGTTTTGAAGGGGTGTCGGTATAGCTGACACCAGTGTGTGCATGCTTGTACTTGGGGTGTCATGCCGTGCACAACACACAGGTGTGCTTGTCACCTACACCTTTGTTTTTCTCTGGCTCCTCGGTGCGTTTTTTTAGGTGTTATTGTTGGTATATTCTAGCAGAGAACTGAGCATTTCATCAGAGTAATATAACTGAAAATAATCTTGCGCTTTCATTGATGTGTCTAACACACACACAGGCCCTGATCGATGTTTGAATTCCGTCCTAGTTTCGGTTTTGGTGACACAATTCCCCCAATTCCCACTCAAAACCCGGTCGAGTGTAGAACAAAGGTAAGTTTTGATAATCTAACTCCTCACCACCAGCATCATCACCACCTATATGCGCTTCGATAGCTGCCACGAACTAAACTCACTCTTCTTCTGTCAAATTGGTCAGAATCAGAATTTTCTCCACCTTCTATTTTCACTACCAACAAAAACTGCCACATGCACAGTACACACCTACTACATGCATTCACTCAAAACGACCCCTTTCCCACAGAGCTGGAAGGAGGAGGGGGTGGGGGAAAGGGAAGGGTAAACGGCTGGGGGGTCTGGCATCACATTCCATTGATAAACAGTCCCGTTAGGGCTGGGTCAAGGGTAAATGACGTACTTTGATGGCGCGAATTGCGGTAAGTCCAAAGTACGATCCCGGAATACCGGTCTCTCGGATTGAAAGGAGTTATTTCTTCCAGAACGGTTTTCCGTTCTCCAGGATTGAAAGGTATTAAGCCTTGAAACCGGAAAACCGGTCTGCAGGATTGAAAGAGTTAATAGCATCTTCCTTATAATAACAAGTTACAAAAAAAAGAAGACATTAAACCGTAAGAAAAAGAATCCGACAAACTATAAAATGAAGACCAACCTGGGCTTAGTTGTGGCAGCATGTGATCTTTCGAGAGAATCCTGATAGCGGTCGATAGCAGAGTTGGCCCCATAGCCCAGGAAGGTGGTGACATACACTCTGTACACGTGCTCTATGTCCGTCTCTTTGCAGCCCAAGTTGAACTCCGCGATGAGCTCCCGCGGCATCTGTTTCAACTGCTTCTGCAAGGGACAACATTACCAACATCATGATTGTGACACAGTTCATTGTCTTACTGCTTAGCAAATGATAGTTAGAACATCATACAACTTAAACAAACATAAAAAGAAGATGTGTGTGCAAAACTACATGTCTGGCCATGATATAGGTAATTCTCTTGCCTGTCCCTTCTCAGGCTGTTATTTCCACAAAACTAAGTACCATTTTAACTGTTAAATTCAACCAGAGGTCTTTCTTTAACTGTGGCTGACATCATATTTAACAAATAAAAAACAAACAAACATCAAAACAAACAGTTTGTTAAAGTCAAAATGAAAGCAAAATATAAAGAACGCACTGTCAAACACACATACAACATAAGCAGACACAAATATCCTATGCCAAACTCACTTTCACTGTTCTCTTTCACCAACACAAAATAAAAAATGCCCACTTTACAGGGTTCGTACAGAATTTTGGAAATAAAAATCCATACTTTTTTTTCCATACCATTTCTGCAACTTTCCCATACCATAAAGAGGCCAGATGCACTCACCTCTCAGATGATGTCTGTGGCCTATAAAAGTCATGCATTGTCATTGCCGGGGCCGACTTGCTCTGTTTTGCCGCTTTCTCCAGCTGCTGGTGCTTCTTGCCTTCAGCATGGCATTTCAGTGCCCCCACACCCATGTTCTGAACATCAAAGTCTTTTGCGCATAGTAAGCACCGCGCTTTGTACTTCGACCCATCAGATGATGGGGCTATCCAATCCTTGAACTCGCTAGGCCCTATGTTCCCGCAACGGTTGGCTAAACATGCACTTTCCCATGTTAGCGAAGCAAATGACCGCGCTCCAACAAGAGAAAAGAAAAAAAATCGACTTCCGGCGCATACGCATTGCGTACAAGGGACGTCACTTTGCCGGCCAAGAAATAAAAGTTTGTCTGCCAGTAACCATGGCACTCACTCATCAAGTATGCGTGCCGGGTTAGCGTTGTTATTATCATGTAAAATCGAAGTGAGATTCTCTTTGTCTTCAGTAAGAAAACAAATTGCTTGTCGCTGTGAACTGTGCCAGACTGAAAAATTCAAGACTTTTCCAGACTCAGGCAACCAAAGTTGATAATTCCATGCTTTTCCAGGCCTGGAAACCATTTTTCCATTTTCCAAGACTTTTCCAGACTTTAAAGACTGTACGAACCCTGCACACATATATGCATGCATGCATGCATGCATAGGTGCGCATGCATTTGCACACACACACCCCCCACCCTCCCCATCTATGCACACTGACAAACATGATACTATTCAGACTCACTTCGTCGGTGACTTCATAAGCGATCTGCACGGAGCCCCCTCCCATGTCAATCATGCCCACAGTCTGACTACGACGGTGAGTTTTCCCATCAGGCAGCTGAACATCCACCATGGTGCCTGGCAACAACAGAAACAACAACGACGCTCAGATTAGTGGACCATCAGACAATGTTTATCCTGCCTCATACCCAGCAGTCTCCCCGTGGGGATACTGGGGGGGGCTTTCGTACAAAAAGTTCCCCCACCTTCTGGAAGTTCTGTGCTCATAGCTTCCTCTAATATGTCACTCTCTTTGACTCTGTCTTTTCCCTTTACTTTCTGTCATCTACTATCTTTCTGACTCATTGGCCCATTCTCCTGCCTTTTCCCCCCAAAAAATCTTCAAAATATGTTCTCCTTTGAGCTCCTCCGAAATCGGAATGTGTTGGCTGTAGGCAGCGGGGAGACCAGTGAAAATTGAAAACCGGACACATATGTACCTTACCCATTATGGCCATATGGCCCGGGAACGCAGAAGAATACCCAGCAGTCTCCATGTAGAGCATTATTGACACACATAACGCATGCTTTATGAACCTGTATCATCCATTCTACCAGCACTGCATGGCCTACTCCGTTCCAGTAGAAGAAAGACTAAATGAATTTTATATGGATGCAAGATGGTTGTGCATGCATTCACTAAAGAGACCTCACCTTTAACTCTTCAAGCGCCATGCATTTTTTGACGTTCTTGGTTTTCTGTTGCATCTCAACCGACAAGAGGGGAGTAACTATTTTTTTGAGTACGCATGCGTTGCTTTAACAACAAAATCGCCGACATAAGCTCTAAAAATAAACAAACACATGGCAGGGTACTTGGCAGTGACTGTCTTTGCATTTGGTGGGTGTAGAGTGATGTACTGGGTGAATGTATTCGCTCATGGTGCTAGAAGAGTTAAGTCTCAACCCAAAGGACTTTAGGAAATGGAATC
The DNA here is from genome assembly GCA_017654935.2 of Phymorhynchus buccinoides. Lineage (NCBI taxonomy): Eukaryota > Metazoa > Mollusca > Gastropoda > Neogastropoda > Raphitomidae > Phymorhynchus > Phymorhynchus buccinoides. The sequence continues at coordinate 216 of JAGGCT020000789.1, read as the reverse complement.
AGACCCAGTTTAATTTGGAGGGAAACAAAACACCCTACACCAATAACAGAAGTACTAAAGACTCCAACTCGTGACCTTCAGATCTGACAATCTTTGACTGAAGAAGTTTGGTGCCTAACCAACTGTGCTATCTGAGTATTCTGGTTGTAGTGCATGATTGCACTGATGGATGAAAAGGGAAAAATTGATCTCAAACACTCCCTGTGGGGATACCGG
>JAGGCT020000078.1:0-29382 GCA_017654935.2 Phymorhynchus buccinoides | reverse complement strand
AAGTTTTGTTTGTTTGTTTGTTTTTTTTTTTTTTTTTTCTTTTCCTGGCAAAGCGCATTTCATGCAGATTATACAGCGTGAAATATGCACGGCTCATTCTCTCAAAGTAAGAAGTCTTAAAAAAAATATGATTTATACTGTTACCGATAAAGTCGATGTTTTGATTGGATGGCCATTGATTTGGCGATTTTTAGAAAATGACCTAAAATAAATGCGATCTGAGGGAGAAGCTACGTCACTTTGTATGTGACTCAATTGATGAAAATACATCCTTTTTCCAATTGCTTCAAATAATGTACTGATGGCATAATCATTGCAATCGTTTAATCTCTTGCTTCATTTTACTGACACACTTTTGCATTTATCTTTTTTTTTTTTAACCCTTTCACCGCCTTTTTTTTTTTGTTTTTTTTTTTTTTTTTTTTTTGTTTTTTTTTTTGTTTTTTTTTTTTTTTTTTTTTTTTTTTTTTTTTTGTTGTTTTTTGTTTTTTTTTTTTTTTTTTTTCTTTTTTTTTTTTCTTCTTTTTTTTTTTTTTTTTGTTTTTTTTTTTTTTTTTTTTTTTTTTTTTTTTTTTTTTTTTTTTTTTTTTTTTTTTGTTTTTTTTTTTTTTTTTGTTTTTTTTTTTTTTTGTTTTTTTTTTTTTTTTTTTTTTTTTTTTTTTTTTTTTGTTTTTTGTTTTTTCGTTTTTGTTTTTTTTTTTTTTTTTTTGTTTTTATTTTTTTCACCCACCTTCTGGATTTTCTGTGCTTGTGTACTTCCTTTTTTTTTGTTTTTCTTTTTGACTCTGCTTTTTTCCCTTTGATTACTGTCATCTGCTATCTCACTGGTCAATTCTCCTGCCCTTTTTCTATAAATTCTTACAACATATTCAGCCGAAGTCGGACATGCTGGGGTTAACTATTTTTTAGTTAGGCGCATAAACGGCAGCATGATGCATCTGCAATCATAATTGACAGCAAACTGTCTGAGCGATAGAAGAAGAAGAAGAAGAAGTACAACTTGGACACAATGCTTTGAAATAAATGTAATGAAATAGAAGATTTTCGGAAAAAACTCAGGGAGCACTTCGTGAAAATTAAAGTTGTTCACCTCCATTACTCGGTCAAATATCATAGCAACAATGCAACAATGGTGTTGAAGCTTGAAACCGCAAGGTGCGAGTAAGCGACTTGCAAACATTTTCTAAAGAAAAATTAGGGGTGGCCAGTGCCCACAAACTGATAAAACTTGCAAAATGTGACATAAAAAATATAAATGACAATTTTTTTTTAGAATGACACACGGTGTTCTAAGTGCTGTATGTCTTGTTAGCGCACAACACACGAGTCGTTATAGGCTACGAGAGCTGATAGTAGATTAACTTCCCCTGTTTGACCGATTGAATTAGGCCCCAAGATAACTCCCTTCTTTACACCATGAAATTTACTCCCCTTAAATTATTTCCCGAACAATTCCTATTGCTGCATTTTACTAATTATTTTTTTTTATTTATTACAGATTGTTCCTTGTCACATGGGAGGGACTTGTCCACAGAAGAGACGACAGGCCATGTCAGGGAATATTCTGCCCAGACTCAGCAGTTGATTTTGTTGTGGTGAGTACGTCATTTTTTGGTAAACAACATTTTACAATTTTGCTTTCATTGAAAGCAACGAGGCTCTATATACACTACTCCTTGCCGACACGAAAGGGGCGATAATTTTAGGCCCGAACTGCTCGATGCCCCCCTGGCGACGAGTCAGGAGCAGATGTTTTTCTGTGGCTATTATACTACTACTTCCCTGACAGGCAAGGGCAATAATCTTATGGAGGTGGCGTTCCACATCTCAGGTCTCGAGACAGGCAGATAATTTTTGCTTATCGTGATGGTAATTTATATATACTGTCATTAGGTTGGCGAAAATAATATTACTCTTTCTAATTGGTATAAAGAGCATTCCTCCAACAATGTACATGCAATGCATTTTGGTAGCTTTGAGTTCAACATTTCACTTTTAAATCCCGTTCTGTGCTTTAAATATGTTATGCCATTGGTATCAACAACAGAAATTGTCGCAAAAAGCACTATGTAGAAATCAACTTGCTTAAAGTTCTAGGTAAAAAAAATGAGTTGGTGAACCACGGTTATTGTGTGAGTCAAGGTGTGTGTTCCTGACTTATTTGGTCCATTCTCTCTGCATTTTTCTCAAAAAACATCCTTCCAATCTTGTGAGCTCCTCCGAAATCGGAATGTGTCAGCTGTACGCAGCGGGCAGAGGACCAGTGAAAACTGAAAAACAGACACATATGTACCTTACCCATTATGGCCTGGGACCACAGAAACAGAAGAAGAAGGAAGAAGAAGATCCATTAGCAAGCTCTCAACGTCTTCTTCGTCAAATCGCTCAGTTTCCTGTCATATGAGCATAGATTCGTCATGCTGCCCGTTATGCGCCTAACTAAGAAATAGTTAGGCCCAGCATGTTGGGTTTTTTTGGCTGGAGAAAATCTTTGTAGCCAGTTTCTAGAATAAAGGCAGGAGAATGGACCAGTACAGGGAAACCCATTTAGTAAGAGTACGGTTTAAACGAGAGCCCGTGTTTAACGAGTGGTTTCAAAATTCCCGACCACAAGCCTTCTTTTTCCTTGTTAAATAATTCTGCATACAACGAGCTCGCTACAACGAGCAACTTGCATATAACGTACAATTTATTGACTCCCAAAGTCAAACTTTTATGCAAAAACTACATGGTTAGAACGAGAACGCACTTACAACCACACCGTCATCCCAAAGTCAAGCTTTCTTGCACAACTACCTGGCTAGAACGAGAACACACTGACAACAGCATCGCCATCTTGACTGACCCCTCGATATATAAGCGGCATTCTGATTGGCCGATCTATTATGTTTTTGCGCACTGATCTTGTGACTTCCGGGAAAATTTTAACTTTCTCTTAAAGCGCGTGTGTTGATTTTATGTTTTTGATGTTATTGTGTGTTAATAAACTGTTTTAATGTGTTTGTAATCTGCATTAAAACCCCTATGGATACAGGATACTGGGCTTACAACCATGCTTTGTTGGGTAAGCGTGTTGTTTCCGTTTTTCTGTCTTTTACACACGTTACCAACACGCACATCACGGTAGATATGAGGACCGATTGATAGGTTCGTCAGTGGTTGCCAAAATCGATAAAATGGTTTGAAAGAGCAATGCTTACAACGAGTAAATTTGGCCTCTCCCCTGGAATTCGTACTAAACGGGGTTCACTGTAGTACACGTCGCGGGTACTCATAGCACAAAACTGTGAGTAACGAGGAAATTAATTGGTTAACCCAGCAGAAATCTTAGTTTGAACATGACGAATACCTGAGTACTTTACTTCCCACTACTTAATGACCTTACATGCTTAAAGCAGTGGGGACCCTGACAGGTGATGAAAGTTTTATGGTTATATGTATAACGACATCGGAATCGAGAAAAAAAAAGCACCAGGAAGGAAAACACCCTTTACAAAGATCTGTCAACACCCACTTTTGCTCCGGTTTCCCAGAAATAAAACCGTCAAATCGGCGATTACTCCTTTGCACCGAAAATTTTCGCAGAGCACAAGCCTGTTTTTTTATTTTCTAACAGTTTATCTAAAGGAGTTTCGCTCAACAAACAAAGGAAACAGCTCCAATTTAGTTTTTTTACTGCACTACAAAAAAGAAAGAACACGTTTCATCCATAATGAGTGACCTCCACCCACCCCATCCGAAATGGCAACTCTCTCTGGCATCTCCACCAAGGAAGAATCGCCGATTTGACCGGTTTGTTTTCTAGGAAACCAGAGTAAAGTGAGTGTTGCCGAACCTTGAAAAGGCTGTCTTTCTTGTGGATTTTCAACGTGTGTTTCTTAGCATAAAACTTCATCCCCGTATCAGAGGATCCAACCGTTACAAACACAAAATACTGGTGGACACTATCAATAAAACAATCTTAGTCCCCTGCTATCATGGTTGTAAGTGTGCTCCACTGTAGATGACAGTAATGCAAAGAGAGCACCAAGAGAGAGTACAAAGCAGAGTGACCAGGTTCGAGGATAGTTACAAGGCACAGAGAACTTCACTAAATGGTAGGAAGATTCAACGGGCTATAGCCGCTGTCGACTATCCGTTGGTGTACCAGGCCCGAGTCAACCAGATGCTGGCTTGTAATCCGTCAGGTTTGCGAGTGCGCTGGTTTGAGCCTCAGCTCGTGTTCCCATTGGTTGTGTCTTTGGGAAAAGGCACTTTACTCTGTCCTGTATTGAGTTCATCACTCCATCCAGCTGTAAATGTGTATACCTGACGTCGGTTGGGAGAAAAAGTCCTTCGGATGAGAACTTTTTAGAAACCGACTAGGTCCCCTGTGCGAACACGTGCACAAGATCTTGCGCACGAAGCAGAAGACCACGTTAAAGCCCACCCCACTATATTCGGTACGAGTATAGGCAGGGCTGTGTGCCGGTGGTATGGGATGACACGAATTTCACATAGCACGCATCCTGTGTAGCCTATTAAAACCTTTCACCCGCCAGCACCATATTTCAACTACAAAAAACCTTATTAAATTTACCTGGGTAGAGAGAATAAAATCACGTCTGCAAGTATTGGGGATTCTTCTGTGGCAGAATATACAAATAAGGTCTATCCTGTAGTTTCCCCGAGAACTAAGACCAATAAGGGTCTTTGCATGAGATAGACCCCAATTTGATGACACTAATTGTAGCAGACCCTACGCGGTGGTTTAGTTAAATCACTGTGGTGCTAAAAATGCCGCCTTTGGCGGTGAAAGGGTTAATGGTCCTAAATTAAAGACCGGTGTGCGCGGGGCAGGATAAACATCACCAACAGGAAGAAAACAAACTACCCAATATTTGTAGCGAAGACTGAGCAGTACAGAAGCTTATTGAGGGGCATGAATAGGATGGCTTGCCATTAGACTCGTTGCGCACACACTCTATCAAAGTGTATAAATCACATACCGTATTTTACGGGACTATAAGGCGATACTTTGTTCCTAGGACTGAGACCCCTGCGCCTTATAATAATGTGACATGATAATATAGTAAGAAAATATAATAAAAAAATCTGAAATTTGGGTAAAAAAATTTTTGGGGGGTGCTGCCTTATAATCAAATGTGCAATGAGTGAAATGGTTCCTGGTATTACAAGGATTTCCGTGTTTTTTGAATTTTACCAAGAAAAGGAATTTCGTTAACTTATTTTTTAATTTGAGCAGAAAAGATCTTTCCTGTGTCCACTGTATTTTTCAAACAATATTTTTGTGTGTCCACTTTATTTTTCAAACACTTTAAAATAAGTATTTGTATAAATTGTGGAAAAAAGCAAAATAAAATACCTTCATAAATCAATTTTTTCTTCAGCTGCAGGGGGGACATTACCCCTGGACCCCGGCCTTTCTTTCAGGGTTTTTCATGGTGTGTAGGTAGGTGCAACGACTTAGGGTGTGTCTTGTAGTCCGTAAAATACGGTTTATCAACATAATTGAGAACTCTTCTTTGTGGAAGGATTTTAAGACAGTTTTGGAATGTCTGTTTTCACAGAAGCTGGAACCAGTATGGTCCACGGAGGAAGAAGACTCACCAGATCAGCCATCAGCTGTCTACAGCACAGCACAGCCCACGTCTGACAACACTTCACTGCTGTCTCTGAACACAAGTCATGAGTGCTACCTTTGTTCCGCTGCCTTTGTGCTGGTCAGCAGTTTAGAACTCCACTTCGCGTCAGTTCATGGAGAGAAACTGCACATGGTGTTACCTGGACCCTCCACACCTGACATGTGTGATGCTGGTAAATGTAGCAACACAGACATAGATAAGGAGGTGGACAACCATGGCAACAGACATATGAGTACAATGACAATTGACGATGATGGTGATGTAGATGGAAAGGACGGGAGTGGACAGCATGCGTGTGGTGTGTGCAGAAAGTCTTTTTCTCGACCCGACAATCTGAGGAAGCACAAACTGATCCACAGTGGCGTCCGGTCCTTCGAGTGTGACGTGTGCCACAAGAGTTTCACACAGTCTTCTCATTTGAAGAGACACAAGTTGGAACAGCACACAGTGGTGATACATAAACCTTTGCTGTTGTGCCTGTGAAGTGTGCACGGCAAAAGAGTTTTCAGCCCTGGACACTCAGTCCACACTGACATTTCGGGCACACACAAGAACACAAGCAGTACCCACTCCACTCGAACGCGGGCCAAGAGACGACCAAACAAGTGAACGGACCACGTGCGACTTGAAAAGCCGCAACCCATTTGTACAAAAAGGATTTTGCCCCGTGGTCACCATTTAGACCACGTTACCACATGTAAAAGTCAGTTCACTGAAAGGACACCCGCACCACGGCGTCACTGACACAGACGAGATCGCTGCGGGGACTATCAGCTTTCTCCATACTAACTGGAGACCTACCATGCACAGGGGGGGGCAACACACGAAAGAAGAACCTCACAAGGGACGGAGAAAACCCACCTATGATGATCGTTACCGCCTGAATACAGCGGTTTGGAAAGGCTTTTTTGCACAGGAGCCATGATCTGTGTGTGGACGTAGCAGCACCGTGATTGGCCTCACACGCCGGAATAAGCAAAAGACCCCGACTGTGTGTCTCAGAAGACTAGTGAGGAAAGGGTTCGACCACACTGTCTAGGTAATTTTAGAGACATGAACATGCATCTGTGTACAGGGGTGTGAGAACCGTCCCACCGTGAGGAAAAACCCCCACGACGAGTTGTTTCGGTACTGTGACGGGAAGGTTGGGGGGTTCACATCAGAGAGACCAACCCTAGCTCTCTAAGAAGGCACACGTGTGGCACACGACCCAACACAGGAGAGTAGGTACCCACACGTGTATTCAGACTGTGGGAAGGAGGTGTTATACATACACGATGCCCGGGCTCATGGAGAGCCGACGGCATTACGGCCTGGATGTCACAACCGGTGAGAGGAGCCTCACAGCTGGTCGCATCACGTGTCCCTAGATGCTAATTTTTCAGACTGAAGACTGGGGGGGGGGTGCACGCCAGGTCTGTTGAAGAAGACATGGGTTCAACAACATGAGAAAGAAAAGGGGGCAGATAAAGACAGGAGAACTACACGGGTGGTACACACTGCAGCAATACATACCATAAAATGCGGACTATGAGTCGATACTTTTTTCCTTAAAGGTGGCACCCTGACGGATGAGTGTTTGCAGGAAAAAACGTCGAGATCACCATGAAAGACAGCCATATACAAGAGATCGCAACACTCACTTTTTGCTCTGGTTTTCTAGATATCAAACCGTCAAATCTGCGATTCCTTCTTGGCGGAGGTGCTGACAGTCAAATTCTTTCAATGAAAGAGAAGGCGTGTTACCAGTCTTTTTTGGATATGGCTACGGGGGGCGGAGGAATATTGTTTTTTATTTTTATCTTTTGGGGGGGGGGGGGGGGGGCACAAAATTTAATGACTAGTTTATCTAAAAAGAGTTTCATACTCACAAGCAAACAAGGAAATAGCTTCAATTATATTTTGTTACAGCACTACAAAAAAGAAAAAAGCTCTAGAAACAGAGACAATGAGAAGTGGCCTCCACCCCACCCGCAGTGTGTCCAACAATGGCCTTCTCTGATCTCTCAGCGGCACCTCCGCCACAAGGAGGAAATCGTCACACCGTTTTGAGCGGGCTCGATTTCTAGGCAACCCAATGTAGCACAAAGTGAGTGACTGTTACGATCTTTGAAAAGGGCGTGGTCTTTCTAGTGATCTTCGACTATGTTTCTTTCAAAGTAATCATCGGTCAGGTTCCAGGGACCTTTTAACTGGAAGTACGCAGTTTAACGTCGTCCTATTAGGCTTGTGTATGCATGTACGACGGGTGCTGAACCACACCCACCATGGTATAACCAGAAAATTTATGTTCCTGCATGTCGCTGTGTTCTTAGCCAAAAGGCGACAGATCTAGAAAGCAGGAGCAAGAAATTAACCTTTACCTGTGGCCGTGATGCGGCTTATATACTCGAACTAGCAGTTTGTCCTGGTGGATTTTTCCAATTTCAGTATGTTATTATATGAGATTAGCATTATGGAACACTGGTTTCCATCCGCCTTATCCAGCCTACTTTTGTTATAGCTTCCCTCGCCGTCTCAACACCTGAGGTGTTTGATCCCTGTAAAAGTATGCCGACAAACAGTGTCTCGAGAGCCATTCCCTGTCCGTTGAAGCCCCCGCCTTTCTTCTCTTTCATTCCTCCCAGCCACTTCTTAATCCTCTGGAAATTTGCAGATATGTTGACAATTCTGACGTGTTGTATTGTTTTCAGCACAGGTGTTGATTTTCTATGGTGGGGTAGGCAAAATCTACTGCTTTTTTCTTTAACTTTGTCAACTTTTTTGTTTGAGTTGACCAATGTACTTCATGCGGCTTACCTTACATTATAAAACGCCTGTCTGCAGCTGCAGCTTATATGTGAACAAATACTCAATATTCTGTCAAATTTAAGGGATGCTTCTTATATACAGGTGCGATCGCCTTATCGTCCCACAGTTTTTTTTGTTTTTACGGAACAAGGGTTCTTTATAAAATTGCACATATTATTTGTTGGACATTGATGTAACATGTCATGTGTAAAAGTAGTTCAGGAATGCTCCTGAAATTGGGAAATAAAAAAGTTGGCAGAAAAGAACCATGCAGGAATGTTCGTTTTCTTGTCATTGGAAGGCTCGGATGGCCTGTGAGGGAGGAAAGGTGGAGAGTGGTTAAGACGTTCGCCTGCCAAATGTTAATGCTTGGCTTGCTTTTGTTTGCAGCACCGTGTGTGACGTGACCAGGCGGGTGTGTCGAAATCACGACCTAGCCCTTTCTTTATAGCTTTTCTTGAGCAAGCGAAAAATCCGGAACATTCAATTTCGAATATTTTCTTCTGTGATACTGTCCAGTCACTTAGGAAACTTCGGATGGGCAGGGGGAGCATATCTTAGAGCTAGTATGACCCGTGCGCTTTACGCACATCATGATAAATCCGCACTGGCAAGTTGATATGAGTCCTGGTCGTTTATGTGTGAAAAAGAAATTAACACAAAGGGTATTAATTAAGTTAAGAGACAAGGTGATAAATCCTGAGTTCCACCCCTGCCTGGTATGGCAAACTTGATAGCTAGGTTGATTTCAAGCCCCTCCCTGTGCGCACTGCTATTGCTCCAATTCCCTTTCCTCTGGGTAAGCTAACAAACAGGTCCTACTGCGATATTACAGTATGGAACCTTCACTTATAAAAAAAAAAGACCCTCCCTCCTTTATAAGACTCCCTCCCACATAAAACCTCTAGACCTGTTTACCACTAATAATGAAAAAACCCCAAGAATTTTGAGGAAAGAAAAAAAAAAACAAGAATTCCCACTCGGTACACGACTCCCAACTCGCGATTTTATAAAACACTGAATTCACACTCGGCGGGCCGCCATGCATGTTGAATCTGGCGATCCTAATTTCAACTTCATTTTCTATTGAAAAGCTTCTCAAAAATTCGTACATTATCGTTATTTTCCAGTGATAATGAAATATAATCGAAATGGACCATATTGTAAGCCCTACCCTAATTTTACCATCTCTACCATTTATAACAAAAACGCCCGGGGAAAGCTGCTCCGAATTATTGATAGTAAATGCCTGGCCGGCACCATTTGCTTTCGGTTTCGGTCAACCCTTGCATCTTTTTATACGAAACGGAAAACAAATAATAGAAAGTCTTTTTAAAATCCTTCGATTTTCAGCGTTTTTTTTTCACCCAGAAATTTACTATGTTACCCGAGAAGAATTTTAGCAAATTTCACAGAATTCCAGCAAAACGAGGGGGAAAAGGACACGTTTGTAAATGTTTAGGTAGTAAACAGGTCCCGCTACTTGGTCCTCCCACTTACAAGACTTCCTCCTCCCACCAAACGACCCCCCCTGCTTCTCTGAGACAATGCCCTTCTTTTGAAAGTATTAAAATTAACTACCTTATAAAACACCTCCCTTGTAAGAACTCTCATTTTGGGTGAGTTTTGAAGGTACTTCTAAGGGAGGTTCCACTTTATGACGTCATTGTATTTAAAAGAAATTATGTCATCTTCAGGATGAAAAAAATAAAGAAATTATGTTATCTTTTAACACTGCTCAAGTTCTGCTCAGAATTAGACTGATGAGATTGTGAAGAATAATGCGACACACAGGAATGAGTTCATGCAAGTCATGCAGGGCTTCGCTCTTGTTATTATGTTGTTGTTATGTTCATGTAGCTATTGTGTACTGCTTTATTTGGTGTTTATTTATGTAATAATAACAATTTATATGGCGCTTATTCTCCTTACAGGGCTCTAAACGCTTCACAAAAAAAGTAAAAAATCTGAGCAGAAACAACAAAACAACACACTTATCATAAAGAACAACCCGACACGAAATCACGATAACTACATTTATGCACACATCCCCCACCCACCACCCCTTCACACTCAACTAGAATCAAAATCATTGCACAAATAGCGTTTTCTACGCAAAAGGCAGGATTTCTACACTCAAACCCCCTCCCTCTCCGCCCGCATTCAGCCATCCCCCTTCATATACCTCAAGCGAGGCCCTACTGACCTGACCCGGTAGTTATCGTTTTAAACATTTAAATGCAAAGAACAAGGAGCTTGAGATTATTCTAAGGCAATTAATAGTATTTTTTGCATCACTCGTTGTCAACATTACCATTTTTTGCTTTGAAAAATTATTAAAGATATAAGAGCACCTTTGGAGTTAAACATAGATGCTGCTGAAGCAAACAACTCAGATCCAGACCTGGTATAGCAGTACCTCCAGGATCTGCTCCAGGCATTGAATGGTGGTTGGTTGGTGGTTCATTTGATATGTGCTGTTTTGCAGCTGAATGGATGTAAAACCTAACTTTCATCCATATGTGCTAGCATGCATTTTTTTAATTCTAAGCGGAGTCTTTCATTAAAAATCCCCTTTTAATAAAAGACTGAGTAAAACCCAAACCTTATGGAATAGTTCTTGTTGCGTGATAAACTTCTATAACTGACAACTCTCTTTGGACATGCTGCACTTCCTATTTCACACTCTCTGCTTACTTCAACTGTCATCTGAATCTTTGGCTGACTAAATTGGCCCATTCTCCTGCCCCTTTAAAAAAAAAAATCTTAACGTCAAATCAATAGTATCCAAATAAGTTTTTTCGTATGGCACTGGTCATTTTTCATGGGAAAGTTACAGCAAACTTTGGCATTTAGATTCTAAGCTCTGAAAACCAAAGCGCAATCAGCACCATTACACCCCGATAGTGAGCCCTGCTCGAAGGCTTTCTGCCTGTATCTGTGTTTTACATAATTAAAACAACCTAATCCCGCCCCGGCAGCAGTGTCAGACTTACACTTCCCATGTACACCCACAGCTGGCGCCTATTCCCTGTAGACCGCGGCTGATTTCAGCACGTTTATGATTTTTTTCCCGATAGCTAAACAAATACTAACAAATAAAGTGTTTGGTATCAACAGAAAGAACAAACACAGAACGAAACGATTATGGTAGAAATAAATCATTAGCGGCAACTGTGTGGCCATGCTTGTCGCTGAAACTAACATGGGTAACAAGAGTAAAAGAAAATTACACTCGTTTCCGTTTTTGTAATACCAAACTAAAGGTAAAACGGGCCAAAAAATGTTGATGCTTATTTTTTTTTAGTTTTCTCTATCATTATTTATACTTTCACTTCGTTTTATAACAGCGGACGGATTATAGGGGGTTTCCCATAGCATGGAACCCACCCACCCACCACACCCCCATCCCGGTTGCATAAACAAAACAAAACGCAATCTCTCTCTCAATACACACCACACGCACGCACGAACGCACGCACACACACACGCACGCACATATACACACACACTCATACAGACTGTATTGTCATCATGACAATTTCGTAACTGTAACGTACTGTTGAAATTGCTGGAAACCCCCTGTTGCACAGCATAATCGGCCACTCTAAAATCTTCCACAGCTCATAGTCACTTAAGTTCACTATGGTTGAAAGAGAGACGCATCCTGTTTATAGTATATCTGAGAATTCCTCTTCCCAGTCAGCTGACTGCGAGTGGGGAAAACAGATTCGGGTTCAGAATTCAAAGCCAATTCTTCACGTGCAGGGGTCAGGGGACATCCAACATAGCAACGGCAACCTTGCTAAGCCATCAATGCAACTATAACTATGTTGTTATCTTACAACAAAATAGAAGAGATGATAATTTTTAGAACTCAGTCAGCCCGTAAGGCTGCAGCGTCTGCAGATTCAGATCCTGCAAGCAGAAAATATAGCTGCACCGTCTGCGGGTTATGAAACCAGCCTTGCAGGAAATATGCGACAACTCATCTGAAAGGTTAAGTGTACTTTTTTTATTTCAAATTTCATGTTACTTGAAAACCGCCGTTACCATAATAGCCTTATGTAATGTACAAGAGTTTATTTCCCCCAATATTCTCAAGTATATTTGTTTTTTGTTGTAGTTTCTTCCACAAAGAATACAGACTCACTTGGGCTCAGTCATGCGTTAGGTTAATAATGTGGTGTGTGTGTGCGTGCCCCCCCCCCCCCCATGGAGATACCGGGGGTCTTTTGTACAAATAGTTCCCCCACCTTTCTGAAGTTTGTGCTTGTAACTCTCTATTCTGTCATCTCTTTGACTCTGCCTTCCTTGCTTACTGTCATCTGTCTATCTTCTGTCTCACTGGTCAATCTCCTGACCTTTTTTAAATTATAATTCTTGCAAAAAAGATGCCTCCTGCGAAGTCGAGACTTGTGGGAAATATTCTAGGCACATAAGGCCCAGACGACATTGGGCGCACAAGTCTACGCTCATATGGCAGGAAACTGTTTTGAGCGAACGAAGAAGAAGAAGAATATCCATGTCTGAAGAAGACTTAGATTTCTAGCACCTGGTGAATCATTCGCCGCAGTACATCTCTACAATCCCACCAAATGCAAGACATCACTGCCAAGCACCATGCAATGTGTTTATTTTAGAGCTTTATCGTCATGTTTCTTTGTAAAGGGGCACCCTGACGGATGAGTTTTGCAGAAAACATGTCGAGATCACCAGGAAAACACCCTTTACAGAGATCCGCAAACACTCACTTTGCTCTGTTCCTAGAAATCAAAACCATCAATGGCGATCCTCCTTGCGGAGGTGCTGGAAGTCAGGATTTTCAGTGAAAGACAAGGCATCGTGCGTTCTCTCTTTCTAATGGACCGCCGGTTATACCAAATCGTTTGCACGAAATTTCCACAACACAAGCCTTTTTTTAAAGTTTACCCAAAAGGAGAAGTTTCGCACACAAAAACAAGGAAAATAGCTCTTCTTCTTTTTTTGACTGAATACAAAGAAGAAAAATCTTCAACACTCTCAGTGGATCCGCCTACCCTGCCAAAATGGCTTCTATCTCCGCAAGAGAATCGCCGTTTATACTGTTGATTTTAGGAAACCAGACCAAAGTGAGGTTCCAATCCTGAAAGGCGTCTTTCTGGTGACTGACAGTTTTCTTACAAAACTCATCCATCAGGGGCCCTTTAAAGAAAACACATGCATAGTCCAAAAAAGTTTGTTACCTCCTATCTTGTCGGTTGAGATGCAAAGGACAACCAAGGAACGCAAAAAAATAAATGGCGTTAACTAACCAAAGATGAAATGGGTAAAACATTCGACTGAACAGCTTTTATCATTCGGTGCTTATCCAGTCAGCGGGGCCAACAGTAAGGTGGGAGCTGTACGTAAATGAGTTCTACAGCGATGGAACATCATGTACAGTCGCAGCCAACGGGATTAGTTGGCCTTGGGGACCTTCCTTTGTCCTAAAAATTGTTGCTGAGAGAGTGGGGATGCGCCCTGGGGTGGGCCAAGGTTTCCACAATGAACAAACGCAGCTCAGTCTTCAGCGTAGCACACGAAGCAGTAACGTCTGCTATGTGTAAGTCATGGTGGACACGACTTGTATGCACGCACGCGAGCGTGCACACACACAGTGCTAGAGTGGCACAAGTGGTAGCGGTACGCCTTGCTGTCAAGGTAAAACCTGGGTACATGGGATTTCCCACCCCCCACACCCACTCACTCTGCCACTAGGTCTTACGGTCGAACGTGGGATCTTCGGATGAGACGATAACTGATGGGGTCCCGCTGTGCCCATGCCCTCTAGCACATGTTAAACCCAGTAGGGCAACGAAAAAGTTGTCATTTGGTCAAAATTTAAGTTCAGGGTTGTAAAGATTTCCCTCCCAAATTTAAAACTTTTTAAAGACTTAAAGACCTTTTTCCCAAAAAAAATAAGGACTGTATATGACGAGTAATGCATGCACACAACACACACACCACACACATACAATGGGGGCGCTGCGCTCTGCGTCGAGTCTTTCCAGAGGGGAGGCAACCGCATTTCACAGAGATAAGTCTCTGTGACTTGTATATACCAAAATATCAATCACCTAAAATAAACCGTGACCTACAGATTTTTCAGGATTTGTACTGGAGCATTGTCTAAATAGAACTGATCGTCAAATTATGTATGGGGAAGGATGGATAAGCCTGTGAAAAAAAAAAGACTTTTAAATTTTACGACCTTAAAGATCGTACACACCGTTAACACCCCCCCCCCCCCCCCCCCCCCCTTTCCTCCTCAATCAGCCACACAAAAAATCGCTTAAAAAAGAAAAGAAAAAGGTGGCACGCCTCTGGCTGCGACGCGTCTCCCAGGTGGGAGCAACCCGAATTTCACAGGAGACGCCTCTGTGACTATAAAGTAACCTAATACCCTAAAAATATCCCCCCAACATGCAAACACACACCGTGACACAGACACACACACATATTGGAACATGCTCATTTAAATTATATACTTGCTTTACACGAAAGAGCTTCCGATTTCTGCATTTCAGTTCCAAAGCCTCTGGGGGGTGATGTCAGAACTACAGCGGAACCTCCTTATAAGGACCTTCAAAAATCATCCAATATGAGGTCTTCTAAGGGAGGGGGTCTGGATAAAGGAGGTAATTTTAATACTTACAAAGAAGTGGCAATGTCTCAGAGCAATAGGTATTATGTGGCAGGGAGGTCTTATAATGGGAGGTCTCCACTGTAATACTGAGTTTCAGAATATCATGAAGATAATGTAACCTCAAACGCTGCCTTGGCATAAGGGCTGTGTCAGACCAATTGACATAAAAGCTAGAACACCGAGGCTAAAACATCAAAATGTTATGTTCTGAATAGTTATGCGGGGATTGTCTTTAGCCATGGGAAAGCTCCTAGCGTAACATCATCAGTCCAAAATCCTCCTCCCCACCCCCCCCGCACCCACCCGCCCGCGCCGCTTGGAGTTTGGCTGCCCACATGGTGGGGTAATCAGAAACGGTCACACACACGTAATGTTCTCATCAATAGTTGTACCATAGTGTTCAAATGCTTCGGCTTTTGGGATGATCCCTGGAGTCTTTAAGCCAAGGTATGCAACAGCAATAACATCATCAAACCTAAGAATCGAGTTCTTTATTCTTTACACAGGCAGAAGCAGTGAATGCAGATTTACACATCAAAAAGTTGCCTTGGCATGAGGCTGTCAGACCAGTTAACATAAGCTAGAACACCAAAACTACATCAAAATGTTGTTATGCTCTGGAATGGTTGTGCGGGGATTTTCTTAAGCCATGACAAGCTCCCAGCATAACATCATCAGTCTAAATCCCCCGAAAGACGGAGTGTGGCTCTGCCCACATGGCGGGGTAATCAAACGGTCACACACGTAATGGACTCATCCCTAGCTGGTGCATTTTATAGAATTGTTCAAGTGCTCTGGGTGGGATGATCCCGGAGTCTTTAAAGCCAGGGAACAAGAACAACACATGAAAAAACACAAACACACAGCCGCCGTGGTGTATGGTTAAGTCATGGATTACTGGCTGGGAGGTCACAGGGTTGAATCCCATCAGAGGCGAGGGTTTTAAAAAAAATGTTTGGTCCGGACCGATCCTACCCAGAGTGATGTGGTATGGGCTCAATGGGAAGACTGAAACTCTGAAACCACGCAGTAAGCTTCATCCGCCTAAACGGATGCGATTCTGAGAGTGTTGCTCTAATTTCAAGCACAACACTGCAGTGTTCTGTTGTTCGTGGGGTATCTGCAGAAGTTTTGTGACACAGATATTCCCTGAAGTCGGGAAAATCGTTGTGAATCCCAGCGTATTGAATGCATTTTATGCACATGTGTCTTCAAAGTCACGACCACCTGAAGGCAGCAGTACAGTGAGGACAGCTGTGAGGTTTGTGGTTAAGAGTGAGTCAGCAAGATGGTGCTTGCAGATTATGGACTGGTTGACACTTCGCCCCCACTTGAAAACACACATAAGCATTTCACCAGTGTGAATTCGTCTAGGCCTCAATAACCGGCCTTGTTTTTTTTATCGGAGAAAGCTGCCCCAAAGACATCGCAGACATGGGGTCTGGCGCTTTCATGAACTGACTTACGCGTCGCGTAAATAACATGATGTCTGAACCTTTCTCACAGTGCGGGCATTGTAAGGCCCTCTCCCAGTATTGCAACTCCTGGTTCTTCTCAGAATATAGCGTGAGTGAAAACTCTACTGCATACATCACGCACAAAAGGTTATCGCTTGCATGTGTCAGCCTATGCGGCATTCAAAGTAGAAGATGGCAAATCTCCTACCACAGACATCACACACAAAGGCTTATTAACACTATGAATCCGGTTGTGTCGCGCAGACCGTAGTCATCACTCAGGCATTTCCACAGACATCACACACATGCCAGTCGTCCTCTTTCCGCCAGTGCTTTTGTATTTTTTTTGGATGTCGTGTGTCTCTTTCCACTGCTGTCTAGCTTGAGTCTGACTCGCTGCCCTAATAGTGTCGACTCACAACTAACATCATTACAGCCTTCTGGGTCCCAAATCGGAGTCGTTTTTTGGTCTTTACGTTCACCAGCACCGATTTCATCTTTGTCCCAATCCTAAGAAGATATCCATCTTCACTACTATACATTATCAAGAATATCTTACAAGTTCAGTAGCATTCCAGTATCAATAATCTTGGGGGGGGGGACTTTCCTTTTCTTTAATTTCTATTCTGCTTGCTATCGACTATCTTCTTTCCTTGATCGACAATCTGTCGTGGCTTTACAGTTATCAGCATCACATACATCCCTATCTGCATCACATCTGTATTACCACAATCATTATAATTGACTATTCCTTTTTGTCTTTCTCTTCGTCTGACATCCTCTCTTCTTACATTGTCGTATCTGTGTTGCTACGTTACCATTACTCGCATCTGTCAGGTAGGGAGACCCAGGTAACGCCAATGTCCAGAGTGGACTCTCCATGAACTGCGCCAGGTGGATTCCAAACTGCTGACCAGCACAAAAAAAAAAGGGGGGGGGGGAGCCAGAGCGGAACAACGCTGACATGCATGACTTGTGTTCTACAAGAGACAGCGGTGAAGTGTTGTCCAACATGGGCTGTGCTTGTGCTGCACGATACACTCTCTCTCTCTGTCGAGTGTCGGAGGACCCAGTAACACCAATGTCCAATGTGAACTCTCCTGAACTGACTCCAGGTGGCAGTTCCAAACTGCTGACAGCACAAAGGCGCAGAACCTGCTGACAAACGCAACCTGTATTTCTGAACAGGCAGTGACCAAGAGTGTTGTCAAGGCATGGGACTTGTGCTTTGCTGTAGACAGCTAGCTGACAACATACGCCTTGCTTGCAGAGACAAGCGTGATCCAGAAGTGTTGTCAGACATGGGCTGTGCTGTTGGCGTAGAACAGCTGAGGCTGATATCTGGTGGTCCTCCTCCTTCAAGGAACATGCTGGTTTCCTGCTTCTGTGAAACAAAGAAGTATGTTCCGTTGTATAACACCATACTGAATTTCAAATATTTTAGTGTGAGAGATAAGAGTTCGAGAGAGAGAGTGAGTGAAAAAGAGGGAGCGAGTAGAAAGAGAGATATATCGAGGGGGGGGGGGTTGTTGGGGGGGGGGTGTGGGTTTTGGGGTGGGGGTTGTAGGGGGGGGGGGGCGTGGGGGTGGGGGGGTGGGGGGGTGGGGGGGGGGGGGTGGTGGATAAAGGAAATTCAAGAGAGACTTGGAATAGCCAAACAAGATCAGTTTGTTGATGTTTTCCTAGAAAGCCTAGATTTCACCACACACACAACACACACACACACACACACGGTGGTGCGCGTGCACACACAATACACACACTATTAAGCATGTGGAGGAATTTGAAAAAATAAATAATTAAGAGCAATAACATATAGTATATAAAAATAGATCAGATGCTCACTTGAATAGCTCGAGTTTTTGGTTGTTGCCATATTTAAGGGAACTCCCCATAGCAAAGATATTAAAGTGATTTTTAAACGCTGAACGTAAGTGAGACATCTAGCTATTATTACCCCACACTACTTTAAAACTCCCAAAAATTCTGCCCTGTGCCCTGACAAATTGCCAGGCATCCTAGCACTTGTTTTCCGTTTACCGCTTGTTTTCCGTTTTGAGGCACTGTGCATAGGTTTATAGGATACAGAAAAAATGGTTAACTTTCTAAGAAAAAAATTTTAACTTTCTGAAATAAAAGTTAAACTGTTGTCAACTTCTGTATGGTATGTAGCTTAAACGCACAGCCGACATATATAAGCTTTCACGGCGAGGCGCGCGCCATCATTTTTATCGCTGCTTGTGACGAGGACGGTTCAACCGTTCTTTTTCCCCCCTGTTGCCCAGCCACTGCGAGCAGAACTTCCAGCGACTAGGCTAGCAGTCTATACCCGATTCCTGGTATCGGTGTTATGCCCTTTAATTACACCGCGAACGAAGATAGCGAATCTGTATAACTTTTCACGCTGTCTGTGGCTTCTATCTATCTATGCCAACTCCATCATTCTGCAAATAAATTTGTAACAGTTTTTTTCCCATTTGTTGTGTTTTTTTTTTCCTTTTGTTTGAATGTTATCGTATTTATGCATATAGACACAACCAAACACAATGAAACAGAGTGAAATCCTTTCAAGGGGACTGGTCCTTCTTAATCAAATCCCTGAGACTGACTTAATGATGTCAATTATTATGATTTCATTACTTGATGACATCACAGGTCCGTCAGTAACTTGATTAAAGACCTCATGGTCAATCAATCAATCAATAATTTGATGTCCTCAAGAATTGCCTACAGATCATTTTCTTGGGCACTCACACATAAAACACTACAAATTCATAATGAACAAAATTTAAAGAATTTTGCAAAACTACTCATCCCATGCCAAAATCTCTGATATTTAATTATCTCCAGATTATGTGTAGGCCACACAATTGTCTTTTAATAGAAATGATGTTCCCCACCTTCGGCAATTCCTCTGCTTAGCAACTTCCGTTAATTTATCACTCTTCGACTCTGGCTGCCTTTTCCCTTTTCTTACTGTCAGCTATATTTTCCTGCCTTATTGACCATTCTCCATTTTTCTGATAAAAAAGTTGTTAAAAAAGTTTTAAAAAAGGATTCTTGCATTCATTTTTCTTCTTGTAACTCTCCTCCGAACTTGGATACGTGGCGGCTGAATTGCAAGCGAGGAGACCAGTAAAAAATACGTAATCCCATTATCCCTGGGAACACAGAAAAGAGAAGAAGAGCTACTCTGAATCAGATGTTTCGACATGAGTGCAGCGGGAAACAGTGAAAACCTAAAGCCAACACTACACATACCATACCCCCTCACCCCATTTATGGCCGTATGGCCTTGGAACACGAAGAAGAATAGCTCTCTGAATCATAATTTTGTCGACTGAATGCAGGCAGGGAGCCAGTGAAAACTTAAAGCAACAGACACATATGTATCTTACCCATTATGGGAGGCCATATGGCCTGGGAACGCAGGGGAAGAAGAATAGTAAAGGATAGTGGAGAAAGATTGGACGTGTGTGGATGCCTCTGCCTCCCATACAGTGAGCTGATACCCCACCCCCTCCACGAGTCTCTCCCTGTTGGGGATACCGGGGGTCCTTTCGTGAAAAATGTTTGCCACTCTGGAAGTCCTGTGCTTGCAAGCTTGCCTCTAATCTGCCACTCTCTTTGACTCTGCTTTTCCCATTTGCTTTCTCTCAATCCTACTATCTTTCTGTAACTTACCTGGCCCATTCTCCTGCCTTTTTAAGAAAACAAATCTCAAATGTAAGTTTTCTCTACTTTGAGCCCCTCTGAAATCGGAATGTGTCGGCTGTACCAGTCGGGGGAACTAGGAAAACTGAAAACCCGGACACCTACGTAGCTTACCCTTTATTGGCCATATGCCTTAACGCAGAAGAAAAGAAAAGAAGAGAAAGGACCTAACTGACCAAAAAAACATCAGCGGGTGCGTTGCACACTACACTCTTTCTTGACTGGTCGCTCCTTTCTGCTGGGGGTCTCTGCCTGCCTGGATGTCTGTTGACAGAAATAAATCACCCGCCCGAAATTAAACTGTCGTATGATCACAATTAACCTTGGCTTACCCTTTCAAACGCTAGCTCTTCTCAGCCCAAATTTACGATTAAACTTACTCATGTAGAGAAAAATTTGTTCCTGCATATTGGGGATATCCCGTGTGACATGCATAAATAGTGCCTGTCCTTAACCGCTCCCAAAATTAGGAAGTTTAAGACCGTAAGGTCACTGGATGCAAGACCCATCGCTTTGATGTCCTTACAGTGACATGGATGTTAATCACTGTGGTGCAAGAGGCGACAGTGGCGATGAAAGGGTTAAAGGCTGTCAGACCAATAACATTAGGCTAGACCACCAAGGCTACAATCAAATCTTGTCATAGTTATTCGGGGATTTGTCTTTAGCCCCAACTCCAAGACATAGCTAATCCGTCTCCAAATTCCCCCGAAGTCAAGGAGTGTGGCTGCTAAAACGGTCCACACCGTGTTCTCATCCCCTATCTGATGCACTGTCATGTGTTCAAAGTGCTTCCCTACCATTTTTGGTCCCTGCAATTACAATTATATTTTGTTTCTTTTTAGTAAATTGTTTTGGTTCTTGCCTGTTATATTAATTGACGTGTCCGCAAGAAATTATCCTTGTTTTTATGAGGAAAAATAAAAGTTGAGTTGTTTTCGGAGGGGGGCGAAGAAAAGTCCACGACACAACAGACAGAGGTTGCACAAACGGAAGTTCCGATGATTTCAAAAGGGAGCCAACTCTCGTTTTGACCAGCAGTAAAAGCGTCGGCTTCAAGCTTTACTACCAAACACTTTGCAGGCTTCAAGTTTTGACTTTCTCTTGCTAAGGTGCCTTATAAACGAGGGCGCCTTTTTCTTTAATTTTTCCAGATTTTTCGCGAAGTTTGCCTTATTCACACCTTATTCACACAAGCGCCTAGATGACCCGGAAAATAGTAGTTTTATTTCCAGCCCACTTGGGGCGCAAAATATAAACTGGTACATTCAAAAACAGGAATCCTTGTTTACCAGGAAAGTTGCACCCCTGCAATTGTTCACATGGAGCGTAACATTAAAAGGCCTACCTGCTGCATTAACTGTTGCCCACACTATGAGGTCCTTAGGATACAGAAGTGGACTCGGTCCACTCATGGTGAGACGGCAGAGGATCCTCCCTGAACTGGCGCCAGGTGCCATCTCCAAACTGCTGACCAGCACAAAGGCGGCAGAGCAACGCTGACAGCACACGACCTCTTTGTCAGAGACAGCAGGAACCCAGAATGCTGTCAGAAATGCTAGTACTAGTTGCTTAGGACAGTTGAGGCCGCGCTGGTGAGTCTTCCTTCATGGACCTTGTTGATTTCTGCTTCTGTGGAAGACAGTAGACGACAGAAAGCAAAGGGAAGTCAGAGAATGGCAGATAGAGGAAGTTACAAGCACAGAACTTCCAGAGGTGGGGGAACTTCTTTTAACGAAAGACACCCCCCCCCCCTCCCCCCCCCCCCCCCCCCCGGGATTCAAGTGTTAAAAACCAATTCTGTATAACAGGGCTTTGATTTTGTGAGTTTTTTGTAACAATTGTTGGGGAATTGTGGCGATCAAATGTGGAATGGTTTTGAAAATTCCTAACGCATCACTGAGTAGAAGAGTTTTCCTGTAAACATATAATTCGTTCGTTCGTTTCGTTCTCTGCCTGTCTATCTCTTAGTTTGGACTTTCTGATGATTATAATTGTTAGGCAACTATGTTTACAAATTTCACTCTCTCTTTTCTCCCCCCCCCCTTTTCTCTCTCTCTCTCTCTTCCCTTGATCTCTCTCATCTATCTGACTCCCTCCCCCCCTCTCTTTCTCACTTTCGCAGTACACCACACACACACTCACTATGACCTTCCACATTTGCCTTTAGTTTGTTTTTAGTTTGAGCAACGAACGTATCATTTTCGGGCCTGTCTGTCCTGTCTCTTTTTCTGTCTCATTTTTAATGAGTTTTGTGCGAGTTGTCCGGTGATCCTAGTTGTTGCATGCACTATTTGCAGACTTTACCTATGAAGCTTGAATAAAGAGAAAGCTCGTGAAATATGTGTGAGTGGGAAGCCTGGGGGGTGTGGGTGTTTTATCTTTTGTTTGTGTATATACTGGACCGCACTAGAAATCAAGAGGGAGAAATTACATATACCGCGTGTAATACTAACCAGGTGTAAACATTGTTTTAGTAATCGAAGTTCTCCCTCTGAATTTACTAACACCCTACCTAAAAGAGCACCAACCTAAATACTTCAAATCCCCTTGACAAAGATGAAAAATTTTAGTCAACTATTTTTTGAAACATGATTATTGAAATTCAATCATAATTTTAAAAGGCATTCTTTTATGCAAACAAAACAGTGTCCAATGCTAAGGGACGTTTATAAGCCACGAGGCTAGTCTTTGAGCAGTCCCCACACTATTACTATACTATATATATATCCCAAGAAAATTTATTGCATGTTCATGCTTCTTATAATTAAATTATCAAAGACAGAAGTACAAACAAAACACGAACTCCTCAGGAAGCTGCGTTGGTCTGGACGCTGGTCTCTGCAGTTGAACCTGCGCCACTAGACAGCTGATGGCTTGTCTGCTGCCGCAGGAGACTGTACCATCTGTTCTCTGCGTTGAAACTGCGCCTCTGGACATCTGAGGGCTTGTCTGAATGCAGCAGAGACTGGACAGCTGTCTCTGCAGATGAAACTGCGGCCTCTGGACAGCTGAGGCTTGTCTGCTGCAGCAGGAGACTGACAGCTGTCGTTCTGCGGTTGAAACTGCACCTCCGGACAGCTGAGGCTTGTCTGCTCCACAGAGACTGGCAGCTGTCTCTGCAGTTTGTTGAAACTGCGCCTCTGGACAGCTGAGGCTTGTCCTGCTGGCAGCAGGAACTGGACATCTGCCTCTGCAGTTTGAGACGGCCCATTGGACATCTGAGGCTTGCTGCTGCAGCAGAGACTGGACAGCTGCCTCTGCAGTTGAAACTGCGCCTCTGACATCTGGAGGCTTGTCTGCTGCAGTAGGAGAATCCTCTGATGTCAGTGGATGTACTTCCTCCTGTCTGTGTTTCTCCTGTCTGGTCGCAGTAGAATGACTGGCTAGCAGCTCACTGCAACCTGTTTCAAGAAGGTCTATGTAGGTGATAATTCCAATTAATAGTGTGTAGCCATAGTTGCAACACCGCTTAGAATAGGCCTAACTAGCTGCCTTCATTCTTCCTGACGCTATCAACTTATACGCTTCACGTGCACAGCGATGCCACACATCTCCATTGGTCAGTCTGGCACCAAAACAACCGCTATCCCTCCGTCCCGCTCTGTCTACCGCTAGCCTACTCACGCTCTCCTACTACACGCTAGTCAGCTCAAGCCTTTGTCTCTGTTGTTCCTGCTTATCCTGTGTACTGTGTAGGGTTAATAAACGTGCTTTATATATATACATGATCCTTGTAGTCATTTTGTGTTTCCTCTTGGATGTAATATCATGTGTGACCACAACTACAACAACACATCAACTCACTATAGTCATCTTTCAGTTTTACCCGGTGCCTATTGCCACTCAACAACCCATGTCTTGCTAAGTTAATGCCCTTGTAGATGCTTGAGTCTGACCAAACAAGGGTATAACTCTCCGCAATAACCCCTATTTTGATGCCACTAACTGCTGCCTTTCTGGGGACAAGAGTGACTGCCTTTTTTGCAGTACTAACAACAAGGGCTTCACTCTCAATGTCAAGGCGTAATAACCCTAGTTGCAGGGCCAATGTCGCTACAGATGAAAGACACACACACACACACACACACCACACAAGTAACGCACATGCATGCACATGCACACACACACAAGCACATACAACGTCACACACAGATGCATTCGCAAATGTGTGCCAGCTCACAAGCTGTGCGCACCGCACACAAGTGCATTAGACCATGTGCGCACAAACACATTTCTCTCTCTCATCTCGCTTCTCTCTCTGCCCCTCTCTCTCTCTCATCTCTCTCTCTCTACTCTCTCTCACCACACACACACACACCAAAGCTTCAGATTGTTTTTTCAACTCCAGGGTCCAAATGACCCCTGGTTTAAAAAAATGAATGGGGTCAATTTCCAAAATAATGGCCAATAATAAAATGTGTCACTGCAGTATCACACGTAAATGTATTGCAGACTTCATAGGCGTTTTCGGACATTCCAGAAGTGTAAAGCAATTTGGTGTTGCTTGGAAATAGTGACCTTCCTAGCCTCGAGATTGTCTACCTGCGGACTTCATCCGCTGGATCACTAAGTGGAAAAACAAACCAGCCAGATGGGATTCCAACAAGTATGAACTCAGTTGAGAGCATGTGGAACAGCGACCTCTATCCAAATCTTTCATGCCATCACTGAAGCTGATATGCACTCTGCCCATTACACCTGTGAGTGTGAGAGGACAATCTCTGGCTTGAGGAAAAAATGAAGACCTACCTCAGACTCCATTAAAGCAGAACGACTGAATGCCCTGGCAGCTCATGGAGTTGCATCGGGAACCTAAACCTGTATGTGAGAACAGCTGTTGATGCATATTGCTGTCAAGTACGGACTCAGATGCAGCTTCTGTCCAAGAATTGGTCTTTGAATCATGTGCTCACCAATGCCTGTAAGTAGTCTTCATTTCTCCTTTCTGTTACCCTTGACTTTGATATTCATATTTGCTTTGACAATGTGTTTTAAAGGAGTTATTTTTTCCCGTGTCAACTTTCTCTTAAGATATAACTCAAGAACCACATTGATAAATTTCTAGACTAAAAAGCAAATGAAACAAAACTATTTTCAAGTAAAATATAGTTTCTTCTATAACCGAGGATTCATATTCTGTCAGCTAAGCCTCCAATACATCTTTGTTTTAAAAGCTCTTCAGCGCCAGGGGGTTGGGGGTAGAGAAACAAATCTCCTCCATAAACTGCCCCCCATTATATCACCTGGAACCCCCCCCCCCCCCCTGACAGTGATCTAACACCTTGACACCATTTAATACCTTGTAGTAACATAGCTATGTTTACAAAAGGTATCAATTGGGGTATATTATCCAAAGACCCATTGGTCTTAGTTTTATGCGAGTCAAGGTAACCTATTTTTTGTTTACAGAAGAAATCCCCAATTCTGCAGATGGGATTTTGTTCCTCTACCCAGGTAAATGTAATGGACATTTTTTTAGCTGAAATATGGCTGGCATTGAAGGGTTAACACTACTGTACTGTCACTGCTTCAGTGAAACAATGTGCTGGCCTGAGCTGCACTGGAAAAGAATTACTGTGGAATGACTGCTTGTAATCAACATTGTTTAGAGCCTATTGAAGTCTGATATGCACCAAACTTTCTGTACTTTATGAAAAATGTGATGCTTATTTCATTTTATGCTTTGGTGAAAATATTGCATGAATGATTTAAGCAGACATCTGCTTGCTTCGGATCGAACTCGCGCGAGATCGAACGATTCTGCCGATAACACACTTTTTTTTTTTTTGGGGTTGTCACATTCTCACGCTAGAGTACTCTTACTGCACTCACTGTTTCAATTTATCAGTACTTCATTATTTCACTACTTTCATCCTTAAAACCTGACTGATTGCAGCATTACTTTCATCTTCCCATCAGTTTCGAGCAACCAAACAATCTCCTTGCCACTCAGACCTCTATTTTTGTGCAAAAAAAATCTCAAATTTTCGACCAACACCGCCATTTTCGCTTCACATTCAAGACTATCAGGGATAACTGTGAAATCAACCGAAATGTCCGCATCAGTTTTTGTACCTTAGACCGTTGGACCTTCGATTGGAGGGTCCCGGCATATAGAGATGTTTCTGCTGAACCTACGATCGAGGTTCCCGTCAGCGTATAGTGAAGAGTGTTTAATCAGATGTTCACTTTACTTTACCCTTTTTGGTGCATCCCTCTTTGCATAGGCGCCGCGCACCCGACTCACTCCGGCAAAACGGAGCCCACTGGGGAACCAGCACAGAGGTGGAGCTCCGTGCGTGGTCGAGGCTGTGACAAGGTCCACAACATTGGGGTACTAGCCTAATAATTTTGTATTACTATTATGTTTTATTTATTATTATTTATTGGGTTATGACCAAATTCAACTTTTTCCGTTGCACTGGGTTTAACGTGTGCTAATGGTGCATGGGCACACGGACCTCGGTTTATCGCTCATCCGAAAGACTCCACATTCAGACCGTAAGGCCTAGTGCAAATGAGAGAACCCATCCCCTGTACCCAGGTTCGAACTCGGGTTTACTTACCGAAGCGAAACGTGTTTATTCACCACACTCACCCCCCCCCAAAAAAAAGAGAAAAAAAAAAAACCACCCCAAAAAACCCCCCGCCAACCCCCTCACGAAAAAAGAGAAAAAAACACCACTGTGCCACCATCTACCACTAATGTGCCCCCATCACATTGTAGTGTCCCGGGGGGTGGGGGGGGAGGGGTGGGGGGGGGTGGGGGGGAGGGGAAGAAGGGGGGGGGGGGGAGGGGGGGGGGGGGGGCGGGGGGGGGGGAGGGGGGGGGGGGGGGAGGGGAGGGGGGGGGAGGGGGGGGGGGGGGGGAGGGGGGGGGGGCAGAAACAAGGGGGGAGGGGGGGGGGGGGGGGGGGAGAGAGAGAAAAGAGGGGGGGGGGGGGGGGGGGGGGGAGGGGGGAGGGGGGGGGGGGGGGGGGGGGGGGGGGGGGGGGGGCGGGAGGGGGGGGGAGGGGGGGGGAGAGAGGGGGGGGGGGGGGGGGGGGGGGGAGGGGGGGGAGGGGGGGGGGGGGGGGGGGGGGGGGGGGGGGGGGGGGGGGGGGGGGGAGAGGAAGGGGGGGGGGGGAGGGGGGGGGGGGGGGGGGGGGGGGGGGGGGGGGAGGGGGGGAGGGGGGGGGGGGGGGGGGGGGGGGGGGGGGGGGAGGAGGGGGGGGGGGGGGGGGGGGGGGGGGGGGGGGGGGGGGGGGGGGGGGGGGGATCGAGCATACGTGTGTCCCAACCCTTTATTGCCCCGGTCTCTAAAAAAACAACCCTGTTTCTGTAGTTCCTCTCTGTCGTCAGTGAAATTCAAAACCCCATTATCTCGAAGCAGGGGTGTGTGAGTAGAAAACAAACAAATTTTTTTATTTATACAGGTAATGATTAAGCATTGGGGGGGGGGGGCGGGCTTACACTCAGCCCTGTGTATTTTTAGATACTTAGTCTTCGCAATTTTTTCCCGCCACTTCCACCCAAAAACCTCGGATCTCTAACGACTTTCTATCTGGAGTAAATTGCGGTATGGGGCTCAAATTGTGTAAAATACCTTACTACTTTACTGGCTTTAATAATAATATACCATTAAGTATTAATGGACTTTCTTATTCCAGTTAACTAGTTACTAATATTATCAATTTTTCACTTTCCGTTCAGTTACTGCTTATGTGCATTCTATCATGAAAACAACTAGTTAAACGGGTTTTTTGGTAACACGAGATCGCATTGGATTACTGCAGATCAGCAATCTTTTCCCAAAATTTGCTCCAAATTAGCTTTAGTAAGCTGAAATAATCCCCAAATAGCATCAAAGTATATATTTATCATTGCCTGTTGCTTATGGTTAGGTGAAATAGATTAATCCGTCAGTTTTTGAATTTCAACAGATGGTTTTGTCTTTTATGTTATTTTTATTTATGTATTTATTTTTACTCGTTGTGGTTAAAAATATGGGCTCTGAACAACGTTAACTCGCTGCAAAACAGTCACATATGGGTGAACCATCAACCACCATCATTAAAGCTATGAGCAATCCTGGAGTACTGCAGGTCTGATCCCTGATACAATTGCTATACACAAATTAGATTGAAGTTATGTAGCTCTTTCACCTGTAAATGGGACAATTGATGATCTGCAGTACATCCAATGGATTTTCGTGTTCAAAAAACAGTAAGTAGTTGGTTTTCCTGACAAAATGCCAGCTTAACAGTTAACTGACTTTTTCTTTTGCCGTGGAAGCGGAAGTTGATTATATCATTAACTAGTTAACTGGAATAAGAATGTCCACTTAACCTACTTAAATGGTATATTAAATCCAGTTTAAGTAGTTAAGTGTATTTTATCACGTTTGAGCCCCATATGCAGTACCCAACCCACGCACGAACTCATCACGTGACTACATGGAGTGAATACATTTCTTGTTTGTCGATTGGGTGCATTAAGTTTGCTTAAAATATAATTGGTTTTTGACCAATCGACAAGACTTATAATTTCTTCCGCAAACGTTTTCTAAAGTTGTTTCTAGGCCCCTTTGCGTACGCGTTTAATGCGTCTCGCGACCATTATCTAGAGAAACTCGACCCTGGTGTATAAATCGGATTTTTACTAATTAAAAATACAAACGATTGGTTTTTGGGCAAAGTTGATTCCTACATGGTTAATGCCCCATAGCACCTTTTTGTCTAAGAAAGAGTCGATGTCTCTGGCTCGTCTTTAAGCATTAAAAAAAAAAGAAGTAATTTTTGTTAATGCAGGACTAAACTTGCAATGTCTTGAACAACATGTATATATTGATCGCCAGATAATCATTGTTGTAAACGCGGTTAATTTAAAAAAAAAAAAAAAAAATCCTCAAACCTACCAAAATGGAGATACAGACAAACCTCTACTTTAAGACTTCCAAAATGTCCGGAAAAATCGGTCGTAAATGGAGGGTCGTATTAGAGGGTTTCACTGGCAAGCTGAAGAAAAAGTAATGCATCGTGCCCACAAATACGATCTCAAATGAGAAGGTGTCGCTTAACAAGGTCGTAAAATAGGGTTTGGCTGTACAAGTTTTTTTAAATTTCAC
>JAGGCT020000788.1:0-25000 GCA_017654935.2 Phymorhynchus buccinoides | reverse complement strand
TTCAAACTCTTTGTCTTTGTCTCTTTTCCGAACATCGCGGACTCTTCGGCCACAAACTACATTCTGCAGCCAGACACTTCTCCAATGATTCACATACTTTTTATTTTTTTTACATTTTGGTTTCGCCAACTCGATACATGCGTTCTTGGCGGACGCCATCTTGGAAAGGACAACGGCGGAAGAGCAAAAAGGCGCGAAATGAAGATTGTGCCGTGTAAAGATAATTTTGGTTGAGTTTTTGTTTCGTGTTTTTTTCGGCGGAGATCGCTCGATTTCGAAGAAAAAAATATTGTCGGAAACGGCGGAGCTGTTTTCATGCCTGCCCAGTGTGCTTTTTGATAACTTTGTGTGCATGCTCAGAGCTTAGAATTAGCACAATTATGTATTTTGTTTGTTTGTTTTGTGTTTGGTATTTTCTAGTCGTAGAGACTTGTCTGTGAAATTCGGGCTGCTCCCACGGGAGAGCGTGTTGCCACAAGCGCATCGTCATTCATTGTTCATTGTTCCCTCCGAGATGCTAGTGTGTGGTATGTCATTTGTTTTATACTTATATTTTGGAAAACGGGTGCAATGTTACCTTTCTTAAATCATCTGCATGCTCACATATTTTCCATTTGTTATTATCGGAGTCATGCACATTTAATCTACAATGGAAGCTCCCTATTAAGACCTTCCCTATTAAGACCTTCCCTATTAAGACTGCCACTTAAGACCTACTTCTCTGAAACATTGCCCTTCTTTTAAATATTAAAATTACCTCCCTATTTCAACCCCTCCCACTTAAGACCTTATTTTGGATGATTGTTCAAGGTCTTAATAGGGAGGTTCCACTGTATCATTGTCTCATCCTTTCAATGCATAACTTTGTTTTTGTTCCAGTCAATTCATCTTCGTCTGTGGGAGAAATTCAAGATGAATTCCGTGACATGGGCGGACATATTCAACATTCGCATCGACTTCTGACCAAATATGGACGTCGAGAATTCACAGACAAATTGCTGATCTTCCTTGCCCTTGTTTTGTTCTTTGGGACCGTTTTGTATATCGTGAAGAAACGAATCTGGCCAGTATGACACAAGTGAAGGTGTAGAAAGTAGCTGTTTAAATGATGGAAGTTAATGGCTTGCCACCAATGTCAAAAAAGAAAAACGGGCTCAACAATCTACCAGTTTGCCAGTTCTATAGTGAAGAGGAACATTTTTTTTGGGGTGGTGGTGGAATTTACATTTCAACATAATTGCACACATATGCAAATTCTAGAGTTGATAAGCTTGGGTGCATTCCTTCAAAATTGTTCAAGCTGGAGCTACGCAATCAGTACATCTGTTCTCTGACAGGATTATGTGGTGCAAGCCTGTTTATTGAATGTCAGTTTGCTTAGAGCTTAACTGTGTTAAATATTCGAAAGAGGTGCAATACTAATTTGTCCAGCATTTCTGATGGTGACAGATTAAGGTACATGATTGCATGAGGCTTGGAAACAAAATTGCATGGGTGAAAGTAGTTCAGGCAAGCTCCTGAAATCAGGATTGGGAAAGGTGAGAGTCTTCAGGATTGACCATCTTGTCATCCGGATCCACCCGTCTTATAAAATCAAACATTTCTGCCAACTTTGATGGCAGATTAAAACAAGATCAGATGATAGATAATATGCAATTCTAACACTATCCCTACCCACCGTGTATTCACATACATACACACATTGGAAATTATTTGAATGTGGTCACTTCAGGATTGGGAAGATTCAGAGAACATTAAAACGTGTCATTTCAGGATTGAGAAAATGTTTTACTTTCACCCATGAAATAGGGCAATAAGTGCAGTAAGAAGTGTTTTTGTGATATTCCGTTCATCTGTTGGTGGAACACAAATATGTGCTGTAAATGAGTGTGTATGAAAGATGAGAGTCAGTAATTGAGTAAAGGAATGTAACATGTTGCCTGCATGTCTTTTTTGCGTGCGTGATAGTCTTCATAAAACATTTATTTATAAAATCCTGACCAAGACTCTTGCACCTTATAATATGGCTCATAATAATTAAATTGGCCAGTAGCTGGATAATTATTCTTTCTCTTTCTGTAACTGGCTGATCATCTGGGCAGCCCTTTCATTTTGATAGCCAATTAGTGGACCCCCCCTGATTGAAGTATCAGAATCTTCACAACGTTGAAGGATACTATTATGAAAGAACTATTATAATAATCAAATTGGCAAGTAACTATTCAATTCTTTCTTTTTCTGTAAATATTATAATACAGCTGTAATCAAATTGGCAAGTAGCTATTTGTTGTTGTTGTCGTTCCCTGGCTTAAAGACTCCAGGGATCATCCCAACAGCCAAAGCAATTGAACAGTCTATGGTACAAATGCACCAACTAGAGATGAGAACATTACATATGTGACCGTTTTTGATTACCCCGCCATGTGGGCAGCCACACTCCAACTTCGGAGGATTTTGGACTGATGATGTTATGCTAGCATTCTCTTTCTGTAACTATGTAATAACTTACTTTCTTTTTTTTCTTTTTCTTTTTCTTTGTCTTTCTGTGTGTGCCTAGAAATATGCAGATGGCTGAGCCTATCACTTTCTGACAGGTTTGTTTTTCTGTATAGAGGACAGTGTTTCTAACTGTCCATCTCTATGTAAAGCATGAGACAAAGTGTCTACTCTATGTGCATGTGTAGACCATATTTTTTAAACTATAAGGCACGCACCCCAAATTTTCCACAAAATTCAGATTTTGTTGGTATATTTTCTAACAATGTTATTAGTCATATTATAAGGCGCAGGGGTCTCAGTCTTGGGGGAAAAAGTATCGCCTTATGGTGTGGAAAATATGGTATACATGTATGTGTTCAGATGCATCATGCACGTGTGTGGTTGTATGTGTGCACGCGCTTGAATATATAAAATTGAATGCGTGTGCGCGCTAGTATTTGTGAACTATGCACGCAGGCGTGTTCACCTTTTTTTCTTTTTTGACAAAGCAAACGAGAAACCTGGCGAAGTATATGTCCTTTATTGAGAATTAAAAGCCATCTTTGATCTACAAAGCTCACACAGTGTACACACAGTGAAAGGGTGGTGCGTGAATCGGTCCGGTGCTGTCTCGGACAAATCAGTCGGCATTTGTGAAGATAATTATTGCAACATGACCAACCAATATTCAGACCATGACTACTACATGTGATGGATAATCAGCATTCGGGTAAATACAGATATAGAGAAAAAAGTGCAGTGGATTACAGTAGCATGACTTTTCCTGTATTACGTTTCTCTTCAAGCACTTGGGGGAAAATGTACGCATCTCCGAGGAGATGCAAATTTCTGACAAACATCAAAGGTCTTAAATATGGTGCCCAATACTGATTCCACTGTGTCCCATCAATAGCTGCAATGTAGGTATAAAGTCTATAAGAAACACTGCCAAATGAATATCGAACATTGCTTAACTCTGAAAACAGAAACTGTACTATAAGAAACACTGCCAAGTGAATATCGAACATTGCTTAACTCTGAAAACAGAAACTGTACGTAAGCTAAATGCTAAACACAAATGAACAAAAACTGTACAACCATGCCCAATTCACTCTTTATAAATGTTGTATGTACAGTTACTTGCATTACACATTTTATGGAATATAAATAAAAGTCAACAATGAACATAAACTCGAGTGACAAAAGCTGCATGAAATAATTATTAAAGTAAGACTTACGGCAAACACAAAATCCTATATTGTGTCCGACACATTCTTACTCAACCAATTCTGGCCCTGAGAAGAGATGACCCAGTCTAGAACTTGTACAGATTTTACTATTACATTTTGTGAGCATTAAACAATACCGGGTGATTAGTATTTCTCAAAAGTTTCCGCAGACAATAAGAAATCTGGTTATGAAGAAATAAATTCATTTATGTAGAAATGAATGGGGGAAAAAAATTCAAGATATAATAAGCCACTGAATATTTTTTAATATTAAAGTAAATCTGATTAAATGTATCTTGATTGTCTGATAATGTTATGATGAAAGGGAAAGGAAAATAAAAACAAGTAGGAAATAGGCTTTTTATTTTCTTCTGCATTGCGCACCCCATAGTCACTTCATGAGACGGTGTGACAAAGAGAACTTGAAGACTTGGAAGAAAAATAAAGTCTGGCAGACATATTACTTGTTTACTTTTTAAAAAAAGAGTCAAAGCTCACACTTGAGGAGTCCGTACTGTACTCCCCGTTCCTTAACAGGAGCACATTGGAATGGGAATGAGGGCTGTGCGTTTGTCTGTCTGTGTGTACATGACAACAATTTCTTCCAATGCACAGTGCCTAAACTACTGAACCAATCTTAACGAAACTTGGCAAAATGGCTCCTTAGGCACTCTAGCCTAAAATTTTGGGATTTTCCGTCCTCTCAACCTGAAACAAGCACATATGGGACATTTGTAGAAACTCTAGATGTGGCCTGTGAAATTCTGCTCAACATCCTCTGGTCTGGAACAGGCACATATGGGACATTAGTAGATATAAAGATGGTGGGAACGATCCTGGAGGCAGTGCAACACCAGTAAAGTCCCAAATTTTTAACAATACAAATGTGTTTGAAAGATGTGGCCAACTGAAAATCTGCTTAACGTCCTCCGGTCTGGGACAAATATGGGACATTAGTAGATATAAAGATGGTGGGAATGATCCTGGAGGCAATGCCCGGAGGTAGTGCAACACCAAAAATGTCCCGATTTATTTTTTTTAAGCGCCTAAACTATATCTCACCCATACATTAAACAGACAAGTTTTTATAGGCTTTTTTCGTTCTTTTTTTGTGTCTAATAATTAAAACTGATTGAAATCTCATTTTTCATAGACAGAATTGTGCTGTAAAACAATGAAAACAGTAGGTGGTAGATTTTTGTCTGCTACATTGTACTTCTGCGGTATCAAATACACATACAGTGAAACCTCCCTTATAAGACCTTAAAAAATAATCCAAAATGAGGTCTTATATGGGAGGGGTCTTATAAGGGAGGTATTTTTAATACTTACAAAGAAGGGCAATGTCTCGAAGTAGGTCTTATGTGGGAGTGAGTCTTATAATGGGAGGTCTTATAAGGGAGGTTCCACTGTACACATTTCAGCGAGACTAACCGCATATCCTTGTTCCACTCTTATTTTTAGTGTGCTGTTTTTTGCTTTGTTCTAAACATTTATTTTGAAGTCAGACCTTATCATTACCTAGTCAAAAGACCACACTCATGATAGTTTCAACAAGAGTGCAGTGGAAAAGGACCATAGAAAACAAATACCAAACGCTCTAGAAATAATGTAAAAGCGTGTAAGGTAGTTAGTCTGTTATAGTCCCGACAACAGCTATGGTTATCTCAGGACTGTCACCGCGTAAAGATCAACCACGTATAACAAAACGCACATCAATGATTCTTAACAACGTCCCAAAACCTGAAAACAACAACAACAACAACAAAAAACAGTACAATTCACGACATGGCATCTTCATCATTCTACCCTATAGCTCATAATTTCATACAGTGCTGGAAACGTCGAGCCACTCTACTTATTGGATCCACGTATTAAAAAAAAAACAGTAAAAAAGGATAACAAACACATCCCAAGCGTGTAAGGGTCAAATCAAGGCCAAGCATCGTCTCATCAACTGAGCCGTACAAAAACTAACTTCCACTGACTTCCAACCTGCCATATGATTTTCATACAAAGATCAAAATAAGGCATGTGGGAAATAGGTATACAGTCAACAGCCTGAGAGACAACACAACAGTGTCCGTTTAAAGAAAAAAGAAAAGAAAAAGATGACAGTCATAAATTAAGGCACCATCAAGTCAATGACATTTTGGAGGACCTCATGATTATGGAACTTGGGTTACAAAAACAGAAATTCACACTGAAGTTGTTCTTTTTTCTCTCATCTCTGTAGTCTGTTGTTAAGCCATCTCCACCAGGTCAGTTAAGGATTTAATGTCTTGTCTTTCAATCTCCTGGGTAAAATAACAAGATAAATGTGTAATCCTCACATTGATATAGACATACAACATATGAAAACTATGTAGGCTAAACACTTTTAAGTGAGACACGAAAACCACTCGCAAACAACATTCAGTATCTGGGATAATCTTTATCCCTTATTCGATTCCTTTTTCCAGCATCATTAAAAAGAGGGCAACAAGGCGGTTTAAATACAGGATAAAATGAAAGAAGTAAAAATCTAATTAAAAGCAAACAAACACGCTTGGCATGGAAAAGTTCCAGAACGAAATAAACGGATAACAATGGGTGTTTCAGAATTCTCTCTGGACAATTTTGTACAGGCACATCACAAGAAATTGAAAGTAAAGACTCATAATAATTATTGGTATCCAGAATAACTGATGAAAAGTCAAAGGTTTGAAAACTGTTCATTGTTTATTTTAGGTTTCTTGTGTGTGTGTGTGTGAAGATGAACAAAATCTCAAGTTTTACGTCCTCTTGACCCAAAGGGCACTAAGTGTGAGTGAAGATAATTCTCCAATGGGGCTTTATACGTCTCGGCGACACGAAAGGGCGATCATTTTTGGACAGGCTTGACCATCCCACATAGTGACTAGACAGGGGCAGAGAATTTTCTGTTGCTATATACTACTAGTTCCTGACAGGCAAGGGTGATAATCTTCAGTAGGTGGCGTTCGCATCTCAGTGCACAAGACAGGGGCAGAGAATTTTCAGTATAAAGTCTCAATGAATCAAAGGGAGACAATAAATTCATATTCCAGTTTCTATTCTTTTAGAATTTAAGACTTTCATTTTCTTTGTGTTCTAGAGATTGTCCTTTCAACCCATAGCATTTTAGGGCTCTTCTAAAACATTTAAACTACAAGAAGCCACTCATGATCTTTGGGTCAGTCTTGAACACCGTACATAACGTTATTGCATTGTATTCTTTATCTTGTTGCACCTTATTGAGGACATTCTAGGATTGACCAAATGCTGCCCAAGTCCATCAAACTATTCTACAATATCAGAAACCATAATCAAGAATATGTACAATAATGGAAAAAGTGATCCACATAAAACGCATATCAGTAAAGTATACATCTACATACAATTCATGAATAAAACTCCAATTATTTAACTCTTCTCACACCATCGGCGGTAGCTAGCGACGTGACAGGCTTGCCACGTGGTTGCCCATGTGCTTTCCTATTTTTAGAGGCTTACATCATTGCATTTCTGCCGTTATCACACATCACGACATGCACAGTCAAAATAAAATGGCTATTTCCGCCTTGCTCACAACAGCTCCAACGGCTTACAGTTGAGTGGGAAAAAAACCCGGATTTGGTGGGATTGGCAGTAATGACTCGTCACGAGTGGAGTTGATAGGCGATGATGAAAGGATTGATGTACTTTTTGGAGGAATCGCACTTAGAATGTAGCAGAATTGAAGCAAAGACGGGCAGTCGAAGCTGAAACTGACTAACTGCCAAACAAAAAGGGTAGGGGGTGGGGGGGGGGAGTAGTGGCAGATTGAGATAGATTGATCCGATTTCAAAAACAGTTTTAGCAAAGTTCTCATGACGGATGGCGTTGCCATTTTCCAAATGGAGTTGATTCTTGTCAATGAAAGAAACGATGAAGATTTTTGGATTAAAACTTGAGATAATTGTTGAAACGAAGCAAAGAACAGTACTGACGAGTGCTAGGTGGAAATCAGCCGATCTTTTAGATCCGAAGTCGGACGAAGAGAACAAACTAATCAGCCATCTTGCAAGTCAGAGTCTAGAAAGATTTGTCGAAAGTCCGACCCGACTCGGAAAACGGCCTAATAACAACCGATTTTCGCAGATTTTTAGCCAAGTAGAACTTTGTCTTTGTTATAGATAGGATAATGTATCTATAGCATACACAGTTCCAAACCAACACATGTGACAAAGTTTGTATGATTAAAAAACACCATTCTTTACATAATACATAATCAACAACAGCATATCCATCAAAAACACAACAAATCATTTTGTAAAAAAAAATCTAAATAATCTACAATCCTTTACACCTTCCTACCAAGTTTCATGGCTTTTTGATTATAATTTTATTTTGTGTAATTTTTTTCAATAATGTAGGTGGTCAAATTCAGAATCCTTGAAATTTACTTGGCGTGAGAAGAGTTAAACAACCCCCATTAAATATATCAACGTATATGACACGCTCTCCAGGTGGGAGCAACCCGAATTTCACAGACGCCTCTGTGACTATAAAGTAGCCAATAATTACATAAAAGCATTTCCATGTTACCAGTTCACTAAACTGAGCCTGCAAGAAACTCTTCCAAAAGTCTAAAGAAAAATGGACTGTTATATAGCATCATGCTTGTCTTTCATCTTAAATGAAACCGAACCAGTTCACTAAACTGAGCCAGCAAGAAACGGCTAAAGCAAAATGGACTGTTATAAAGCAGCTTGTCTTTCATCTTAAAAAACGAACAAAAACTAAGGGGATATGTTTGGATTAAATCGGAAATACATGCAAGACAGTATTTTTATTCGTTAGAAATAAGTAAAAACATGTACATAGACTAAATCATGCTAAGTTAAAGCATTCAAAATGATGATGCTTAAAAAAATATTTGGTAAAGGTAAAGATGTGCCACCCCCCTGCATTTCTCGGTTAATTCTATTTTTCCGCTTTTGCCTTTCTTACCATACATAAAGCTGTATTTTAGGAACATTTTCAGCTAATTATCTTTTTGGAATACTAACCCTAACCCTAGCCCTAACCCTACCCCCCACTATGTACTGCAGTACACCGCGATTTGTCACAGTTGTGGTTCGTTGCGTTTTTCCGTCTTATAGGGTAGGGTTAGGGCTAGGGTTAGTATTCTAAAAAGGTTATTAGCTAAAAATGTTCCTAAAATACAGCTTTA
Organism: Phymorhynchus buccinoides; assembly: GCA_017654935.2. Taxonomy (NCBI): domain Eukaryota; kingdom Metazoa; phylum Mollusca; class Gastropoda; order Neogastropoda; family Raphitomidae; genus Phymorhynchus; species Phymorhynchus buccinoides. Next base: position 16,078 of record JAGGCT020000788.1, on the reverse strand, counting down.
TGTATGGTAAGAAAGGCAATAACGGAAAAATACAATTAACCGAGAAATGTAGGGGGGGTGGCACATCTTGACCTTTACCAAATATTTTGTCATATACTGTACATATTTTATGTTGCTTATAGTCCCATCAATACCTATGGCAAACAAATCAATCATCTCACACATGTATTCCAAACAATATTTTTATAAATTCTGTTCAGATGCTGAATATATCCAAACTCTGATAAGAAAATTGAAGCACACACAAACAGTTGGACACACACTTAAATAAAAAAAAGAACAATCTCCTATACACAGTACCATTCAAAACAAAACAATAAATACACCTGGTAAATCAGGACTTTCAGTCCTTTTCCAGCTTAATTTCACACAATGGAAATGGAGTAAAACATTCTAATTCTAGTTATCTCACAAGGTAACATACCACCTGATTCAACCAACAAGGTTCCCTTTGATGAACTCAACTTAAAATTCAGTTGGCCAACGTTTTAGCTGGACAAAGATTTTATAATAAACCGAAATATCGCTCTTTTAACACGGTGTTGCTGATTTTATTTCGTCTTGTCTCAACTTAAAATTAATCCAAATTGAAACAGAGAGGGTGAGCGAAAGAGAGATAGTTTCTATAACTTAAATTGAGGCCGTGTGCAGATATACACATATAAGTTCTGCATGGAAACCCATGCGCAATTTGCAACAACAAAATTCTGGAAGTAAGAAATATGAAAGTGTGATTGCCAGAGAAGACGGACATCAATGGGTGCAATGTCCAAAAGTCACAAAAATAGTCATAAAACAGTTGTAAACATACTGGGCCACTGTTTCCTGCAAGGCATATGATTGAAAATGGTCAGGGGACCTTGTAGACTGTGGGAAGGTCTGGGTTTCGTGGATGTGAAGGTGATCTTGCACAAAATGTGCTCAGTGGAGACGCAAATTGTCATTTTGGAGGTTAAAATCTGCCAAATGCTGGCGTTTTTCAATTTCAGCTTGCTCTATTGTATTGGTCGTAATAGAGGATCTAGGGACGCCGGGGAAAACCCATTAATCCTCCAGAAAATCTTCAGGAGACTGTTCCAGATCACGAGAAAGCATTGCCTTGAATGCCTGGTAGCAAACAGTGGCCCAACAATCTGTCAACTGTGTAAAAGTGTTTTGTGATTTCGAATAACACACCCACAGTCACGTAACATTTTAATATTGATTTGTGTCCTCTCATTTTCACATGATGCTTATCGGTGATACAGCCTCTTTTTGGCAGTGTATGTGTATGGTTTTTTGTTCTGAACTTGCGACTCTAATGCAAAGGCCTTATTCAAAACAATACAAAAAAGTCAATTTTTAGGCAAATGATCTCTCATTTCCAAAGTTCATTTTTCTGTTACATTGAATAAATATTCTTTGCACAACTGTGACTACTCAAAGGCAAATCTGAAGAAGTTAAACTAAAGTTGCTGGTGGCACTCGCTGTCAGCATTTCTCTTTGGTCTTTAAGAAAATAGGGTCTTTGGATAACAGGTACTGATTCGATGCCTTTTAGTGACATGGGTGTTAAACCACTGTGGTGCTAAAATGCGACATTGGCGGTGAAAGGGTTAAACTAAAGTTGCTGGTAGCACTCGCTGTCAGCATTTGTTCTTTTCATGAGCCAACTATAACTAAACTGCATGAACCAAAAATCCTCTTTCTTCACTCACATCTACTAGAAGTAATTTCCTTGCTTCATTCCCGCATAGTAGAAGTTGTATGAGAAACAGAACTGTCCATTTTCCAATTTCAAATGATGACTAGAACATTTGTATCAAAACACACATTTTGTAACAAAATCAAGTATAAATCTGGGGTCAAGAGAAGGGTGTGGTGATGGGGTAATATAAAGACGGGGCTGGGGAGATAGAAACATGGCCGTTTTCTCTGTGGATTTTGTAAGAAAGAAACTGAGACAAACTTAACCTTTAATTCACACTGCTGTGCTGACCATGATCAATCGCCATCAGGTAAAGCCATGCCAGTCATGTCCAGAATTGACACTTTCACACACACATGTACATTTGTTTTTAAACCTTATATTGGATTAAATATATCCAATGTAAAAATGTTGCCCACAAGGTAAAAACCATATCTGGTGTGAATGTCTGAATGTACTATTTCTGGTTTCTGCTGTGAAGTAGTCATTATGTAGACCTCAAACATTGTGCTGGTACCTTAGTACTCGTATCCGTGTTTTGTTTCATAGTTGGTGGCTTATTGCATGGATAGGAGCATGGGACATCTTTTGGGACTTTAACCCCTTCAGGACTCCACTGCCTGAGACAAACATCATGACTGGCCTGGGGTTGCCTAGAACATAATTATAACAAATAAGAAGCGCAGCAAAACTCAACACTGTCAATGATTCAGTTTTGACATCACTGGTTGATCTAAGTTTATTTTTCGCTTCAAAATTGCGGTTACTTGCATTATAATAGGAATCCACCCAAGTTGAGAGTACAAAAGTTTGGGCTAATAAACTGCAAACGTTTCACTTGATAATGCTTGTGGACATATTCTTCACCTGATTTGATACAGACCTGTTCACAATTTCATGACATTCCTGCCTGTTGGTCCATGGAGAGTTACTATGGAGAGTGACAATAACTTGTTAAATTTGTATGAACGATTAAAAAACAACTATGGAAAGTTCACTATGGAAAGTGCTGCAAGTGCTGCAGATAACCGCTAGAGCTGATAAGGAGACATTAAGTGTGGAAAAAAAAGTAAACCACTTCGAATCAGCACAAGTTTTGAAGTGTTTAAACAGAACTGATGATTATTTTTTTTAAGATTTCTTTTTAACAACAGAATGGAGCAATAAACAGCGCAGCAAACTCCTCCAGATTTACAAACTGTATAATCCTTTGTTCATGTGTTGCTAGTTTTTAAAGACCAGGCCTCGTATGCCAAGAAATTGGTGGAGCCATGACAGACAGGGGGAAAAAAACCTACACACATACTTGTAACAAAAACACACACAACAAAAAGCTTGAAAAGTTCTTCATGAGTTGTTGGAAGTTTTAAAGAAGTTTGCTAGTTTTAGTTAGTCCTGTGTTAGATTTTCATCTGATAGTGCTTCCTTGTAGTGAATCCTTTCCCCACACGCAGGGAGCTTGTTTACTTCAGCAAGAATAATGCATTCGTACATTACAAAGAAAGTTGTGCTTTTTAAAAAGTGTTTTGCCCTCGAGGCATTAGCAATTGATTAACCCTTTCACCGCCAGTCGCATTTTAGCACCACAGTAATTTAACAGCTATGTCACTAAAAGGCTTCAAACTGGGGTCTATTATCCAAAGACCCTATTGTCTTAGTTTTAGGAAGTGAGGATAGACCTTATTTTATATATGTCACAGAACAATCCCCAATACAGCAGATGGATTTTGTTCTATGTCAAGGTAAATTTAATGAACATTTTTGGCTGAAATATGGCTGGCAGCGAAAGAGTTAAAATGCACTCTTTTACTGAATAAAATTAAGAAGTAGTTTTAAAAGTTCTGAAATAAAAAGGATTTCTCTAAGGATGTGGCTTAGATGTACATATGCATCAATCTGTTTTCATAACCTTACATGAACTTGAACTTGAGCAATCTATTCTTGCTGGTTAAGTTCTGTTAACAGGATAGGAGGCAATAAAAGCATGCCGATTAAAGAACCTCGAAATAAAACATAAAAGTGCAGTGATGTTTCTGTACAATATAAAAATGCATCGATTAATTCTGTTCACACAGCCCAGAACAGACACCTGGATCATTTACAATCGCCTTGAGCCAAAATGCATGCCATAGTCTATGCATGCACCAGTCTTCTAAAAGGAGTGATGTTATGTCACAATGAATAATCAGCTTGAACTTTACTAACTAGACATTAAAAGAACTGGTTAACTAATGCATTGTGAACGAGGGACCGCTGGGCATGTCTGTTTGTCTTGCCTAAACCGATTAAAATGAAAATTGACAGATTTGTCTCCGATTCCCTCATGAATCATGCTTAGTAAGTTATTTCACCCACATTGCAAGCCATGTACATGCAGTCCCACAGAGTTTATTTTTTTATGACAAAGCAGGGCTGGCCAAAACTACTAGCCCGGTAGCCCATGGCTAGTGTAAAAATCTGTGGGCGACCAGATTTAAAGTGTGTGTGTGTGTGTCTTCTTCTTCTTCCAGAGGAGTGCCCACAATCAACACTATGATTCATTGGCACTATACCGGTCGAGGTACCAGGTCGGACAAGAAAGGAAACAAAACAAAACCCTAAAACTACTTTTTGACCCAGCCAGCCAGGTCTCCCTGTGGATCCCCTTTGTCACTTTGTGTGCGTGTTTTGTTTTTGTCAGGGATTTTTGTTGTTTTCTTCAGGTTAGTAAAAATAAGTTGGGGCAAGTAACATTTTTCAGTTACTCGCCTGGAGGGCAAGTGGAATTTTTTGTCATCATAATGAAAACTGGCAGAACTTTCCCATGTCACGATGAGAAAGGCTGTGATGTTATTTGACCCAAATGGTACATTTTACCAATGATAGTGATATTTGACATCCTGAAATCCTTGAAGATTACGCCACTCTCACTTTACCCAAATGGCAAGCCCTATAGATGTACAGTGGAACCTCTCTTATTTATTATAAGACTCCCTCCCACATAAGACTTACTTCTCCGAGACATCACCTTTCTTTATAAGTATTAAAATTACCTCCTTTATAAGACCCCTCCCTTATAAGACCTCATTTTGGATGATGTTTGAAGGTCTTATAAGGGAGGTTCCACTGCACTTCCAAAGATCTACACAAGTTCTGGGAGTGTATTTATGCTGCCTGCCACCTTGTATTGTCGTTACTTTCAGTCTCAATAAACGGACCAAATTCAACCCGACTTTCTTGTGCTCTATGACTTCTGCTCTTCATTTCCTCTTGTTTAACCCTCTCTAGGACACAGACGCCAAATGTGACCGAATTTTGTCAACTCATCCCATGTCAACGCAGCCCATATGCGCCCGCTGAACGCCAGGTCTAGTACGTTCACTTTCACCCTACCCACAATGCAATATACTAAGTTAGTTCTTCCTTTACCTCAGTCTCGCTGGTCCATTTTTGGTTCTTACAGCAAGGGAAAGCACCCACTAGTCTTTTTGAACGGATTTTTCGAAGTGACCCCACATTTTTTTCTTCTTTCCTCGTGACGTGACGCAGTATTGACTCGGCGCAATGCTCGGAGTGCCATTACGGATTTTTTATTCCAATTCATGGTTTGTTGTGTGACAGTGTGTTAGCTTTGGAACAATAATATCATCATTGCTATTCAATATGCATCTTTCAGAAATGAAATGAGAGTTAGACTTTATTCTGGGTGATTTTTTTAATGAAAAGATTTGGTGTGACGTTCGGAGTTAATTCCCATCCCTTGGAAACTGAGATCGATTCCCGGTTCGAATGGTTGGGAGTCATTGGGTTAAACAACGGCGCTGAATGACTTCAAAGGAGCTGTAGAAAGTTCACATCAAGAAATACATGGGTGAAAGTGAACAATGATCTCATCCCTGAAATGAGACCTTTCAATGTTCTCTTAATCTTCCCCAGGGACCCCCATTTAGGGGTCTATGAAGCACTAACATTCTAAAGGATCCTCTAAAAGAATGTGCAGGGGGTCCCAGGGATGCACTAGAAAAAACTATTTTTAGAATTCGCAATGCCACTGGGACCCTCTATCCCGCCTCTAGGACCCTCTATACTGTAAGTGAAGGAATCCCTGTGACCCCTTGTCTTGCGGGACGATTGGGAGCCCTGCTTCCCATTCCTGAAAAACAGCTTCATTCCTGTACATTTCCAATTCATGTGTGTGTGTGCGCGCATGCATGCGGATGATGTTCATATTGTCATGATTCTGTCTGCCACCATACATTTATTTTATTTGATGAGGCTTCTGTTCCAGATGACAAGATGGCCAATCCTGAAAACTCTTTCTGTCAGCTTTTTTATTCCTGATTTCAGGATCATTCCTGGACCACTTTCACCCATGGGAATAAACGGTAAAATATTTTATATTTTAGCCTGTTTGTCTTCTAAAGTGCTTAACCCTTTGGACGCCAGCCATTTTCTAGCTAAAACTTTCCATTGGGTAGAGAAAATATTTTGTCAGCAATATGTATAAAATAGGGCCAATCCTTACCTCCCAAAATGAAGAACACAAGGTCACTGGATACCAGATCCTCATTTGATGCCTTTCAGTGACATATGTGCTAAATCATTATATACCGATCTTCAAGTAGCGCTAAAGAGGCCTGGAAGCGTGTGATATAAAACAATGTCTTGACATATCATTTGCGTATATTAACCCATAGGCTTAGTGTCAACGCGTGTAAGAATACACCGTTGCTATTAGAAACTTGACGTCACAGTTATTTATCTTGACATATCATTATCATTATCGCACATCAAGGTACACTCGCATGCGACTATCTGCAGTACTCAAACCATATTTTCTTTATTTGCATCAAGTGATGTTTAGTAAAACAAAAAGCCCAAACATACTCCTAAGCCTATGCCTTAACCCGATAAATGCAAAAGGTTGTTTTTGATGAACATTTTACATTGAAAAAAAAATTGTGAAGAGTAATTGCTAGTGAAATTGCAAATGATAAAAATAGCAGCTAACTACCAGACAGTCAAGGTATTGTCACTGCAACTAGAGGCTTCTTATTACCGGGACACCCAAAAACGTCATCTTAGTGAACTTACGCAATCACTGAAATTACGTCATCATTGAAAGTTCGTCATTGGCCAAATGACAATATTTATGGCCTAAGTGATTGTAGTGAAAGAAGAATAGTACATTGTAAAGGCTATTTTTTTTTATACAGCTAAGAGGCCAGTACGGTTCATGCTTTTATTAATAATCAGTTTCCTTTCGTAAGTATCGCTTCTGCAAGATCGAAATAGCTCACGACTTTCTAACTTGAAGAACTATATTATTTGTGGATGAGTGAGATTTTCTTGCTACGGTGAAGTGGTTATAGTATTATTCAGATCTGCATGCATGGCGTCTCGCTTCTTCGTTGCGTGTTTGATTATCAGCTGATTTTATCTGAAAGAGGCAAAATATCGGTATTTAATCGTTATTATGATTTTATCTGAAAGAGGTAAAATATCGGTATATAATCGTTATTATGACTTTGCTGTGGGATATTGCTTTTATCCTATCTCTCGAGACAAGTCTCTCGAGATAGGATAAAAGCAATATCCCACAGCAAAGTCATAATAACTGATAGTGGTGCTAAGACTAGTAAGAGGCGACAAAAGGGTTAACACTATTGTGACTGACGCTGCCTCAGCCTATTCTCAGTGCAGGCCACGGTACGGTACTACACGGTACTACTCATAGAAATTGGGTGGTTGTAAACAAACGCGTCTTACGTAGCTGAATGATGCCCTTTTGCGACCAAATTTTGGTTACTTACTGAAAAAAGGCTGTTTAATTCGCATATGTAATTTATAAGTTGATAGGAATAACGCTTTTTACATGCCGACTTGAAAAACGGGAACGATTCATTGTTTACATGCCCCCCCACACCTGGCTGCATTCGACGACACCCCCTACCCCTCCCACGACCAACAGATTCAGTCTCTTGACTTGTCGAAGCCACAGGCACACTGTCACTAGTTTCACAATCATCCTCACTACTTTCGTCGCTTTCAGAGTCCGAAAAAACAAATTCTGGGTCCCTGTCGTCAGGTTCATCCAAGTCAAGCAGTTGAAGAATCTCCTCTCTCGTAAGACTTCGTTTATATGCCATTTTTCATCACTAATTGCTGTCAAATTGTACATCGAAACCAAGGGAATTCGAGAAACGGAAGTAATTGAACAAGGGAAACAACTCACAGAACGAACTGTGTTCTGTACTGGAAAATAACACACAAGTTTTGTACCTTATACCGTGATCCTACTGTAGTCGCGACCCGTCCACACAGAATGTACTGCAGTTCCTACTAAAGTTGCGACCCGTCACCAATGTGTTAAGACATAAGGGTTGATTTAGATTATAACTGGGACATACTGGGAACAATCTCCATGTTTGATATACCATCATCAAATCTAGAAATCCTTCAAGCCTGATAACTCATTTAATTTTCCAAACCACCTTAAGGACTCCATCTCTTGCACACTAATCGAACACGGAAGTCGATAAGGATCAAATCTGTTTCTAGTTTATTTCTGTATGCATGTGCTTCAATGTGGAAGTTTTATTTTTCTTTCTTCTAAATTCTATATAATCACTGTGCCTTTCTTTTTTATGAATAGGAATGTTAGGTGCATGCACGCTTTGATATAATATTTTCGAGAAAAGCGCCACATGGATACTTAATTGTAATTGTATTCTTATTTAATTTGCACGAGAAAACAAAATGCCTGATAAAAAAAAATCATCAACAATGACCAGTTCGACAATAAATTGTTTATTTTGTTTTCAAGCATGAGGGAAAAGCATTTGTTTAACTTAAGGCAGAGAGTGTTAAATGTATTACAATTTAAAAAAAAAGACAACTCCTCTAAGCAATGTTCTAATAACAGCAATATGATTTTCAGTGCATAAATATGAACTTATAAATAGTTGTGCATGTTTGATAAATAGCATTTCACAATGTACTGGGATGGACAAAAACTGATAGAAGAAAATTCCTTTTTGTTAACAATCTCATTAGAGTCTTGTATAGAAAATAAATCTACACACTAAAAGGTTAAGCTGCATCTGTAAGAATAGATATTACCACAAACAGAAGAAAATAACCTTTGTGATAAATGATGAATAACTTCATTTAACATCCATCCATCGTATGCCAGTTAAGTGATCATTTCAGGTAAAAAAAAACACACTTTTTTTTTAACCACAAACAACTATGATTGCTTGAGTCTATTTGCTGCTGCTGTTTCCCTCTTTGCTATTTAACTACAGACCTGCCTACTTCCTTAACTCGGTTTGAGTACTTACAGCAAAATGAGTCCTTTTACAGGAAAATGTGTATTTCAGGGTAAAAATAGTTTGGTCATCTTCCTACATCTGTTAAGGCACTGAATTGTATATGATAGTTTTTTCGTAGATCAATTTTCTATTCAACGTTGTGACATATTGCAAATTACCTGCCGAAACATGGTATCTAACACAGTGCATGAGAATACAGAGGGCACTTTTCTTTTCTCACAACAAAGTCAACGCTCATCATGGATTAATTTCAGGTTGATTCAACTGTCAATTTAGTAGTCAAGTGATGTGCTAATTCATAGTAACTTTCAGTTTCATAAATGAGTAGTCAGCAGACTTCAAAATGTGTAGTCAAACTCAAGAGCGCGTAGTTGAGTAGCTTGGCCAAAAATGTGTAGTTTTCTATGGTCAAACCTTAGCGTAGGCAGGTCTGGATCTATCTCATGACTAATTCATGTTACCATCTATTTAAAACAAAAAAGTACCATTATAGTATTAAAACAGCATAAAATGATTATCGCTAACAAATACCAACACTATCCTGACATACATATTATAATGCCACATGCTTTTCTTCCATTTTCAATCTCATGCATATATTTGAAACAAAGAAGAAAAACACATCTTCACACTGACAAACACTACACAAAACAGTACAACTCACTCTGGGAAACAAAACAAAATCCTCTTCCTGTTTCATCCGGAATACCTTCGACGTCCTACATGTTGCGGAATAAACAGCTACACCATCCCGAATTTAAAACGTTACAGAACTCACGTAAAAGCATCATAATACAGATCAGACGATCAACCTGTTTAAAAATCTGTGAGATACAAACTTTCTCTAAAAGAAAATAAGTGGAACTTTGAAAAGCAACATCCACACCAAGAAAAGCCAATCCAATAAACAACCAAGAGCATAAAGGGGAAGACACACTGCATACCATGCGACCCAATGGTCAACTTAGGACGCGGATTTGACCGCCAGGGGGCAGTCAAACCGGTAGGGGCTTATCGCGTGATTTTCTTAGTTGGTCGTAGGGAGAGAGAGAGGGAGATGAGATGCGTCCCTCTCTTTCTCTCTCTCTCTCTCACTACGACCAACTAAGAAAATCATGCGATAAGCCCCTACCGGTTTGACTGCCCCCTGGCGGTCAAATCCGCGTCCTAAGTTGCTCATTGTGACAATGTCTGCGAGTCATGATTCACGTGAAATACTTCCGTCTAAAAATAATTCTACTGTTTTCGTTCACTATGCTCATGTAGACCCCAATACACGAATTACATCAAATGTCTGACAAACATACAGACATTTCATCAGATTCGTGCACAGGAGACTACAAATATAGTGAACAAAGCTAGTAGGATTTCATTAGATTCATGTAGACAGTAGAATTTCATGTGAATCATGCCTCACAAATGTCACAATCGGATCGCAGTGTCAAATTGTATGCAGCGTGGCGGCCCCTTAAAGGGTAGAAGGGAAAGAAGGGTGGGATGTCTAAAAAACCTGCAACAATACATTAAAACAGATTCGACAAACAAAACCTAATCATAAAAAAATCAATGAGAAACCTGTGAATCATCCATTTTATCTTCTTTTTTACTAAACTGATACAACACAAGCTTCTTCCATGGAATTAAATCAATCTGGAAACGACAACTTCCACCCTCCAGTGTACAGTACATCATACTTGTATCACTTCTTGTATATATTCCATGTTAATGTTGCTAAAGAGGATAATTATCCAATACTGTACACAGACATCCCATAACATAAGACAAGCATGTCGTAGCTGCAACGTTTTTCCCCACTCCCAATTTATGCACATCAAGAATATAATCGACATCCAAAATTGATCATTTTCGCTTTAAAATCAAGTCAAAAGTTTTTCAAGTTCTGTTTTTTTATGTTTTTTCAAAATTGGATGACTGCATAACTGTCAGGTTGAGTAGTGGTCTGAATCGCAGGCATTGACAAGTTTCAGATTTTTCTCCACTGAACCCTCAAACCTGTTTGAAAAGTCAAGCTTATGCATGTTACACACTTGACAGGCCACAGGTGCCTGAGGTAGGGTTGACTAAACACATAAAGAAAGAAAAAAAGGGGCAAAGAGGATAAGAGCAACTGTGCTATGTGCGAAACATTGTCCTCTTCACAGCGGATAAGGGTGTTCAGTTGGCTGGCAGATCTATAACCAGCCCCCCAGAGTCGTTGTCACTGTCTGTGTTGTGCGGGCCGAGGCTGGGCGAAGCTCCCCCAGGCAAGGGGGAGGAGGAGGCACTTCCCGCCTTCAGCTGAGCCTTGTAGCGCGCCTTAGTCCTGCACACCGTGCCCTTCCTGCGCCCCGCCCCTTTGGACCGCTTCCTCTTCCCCTCCTCATCACCGGACTTGGTGGACGTGGCGGGAGACTCGGGCTGGGCGCCGGCTACGTTCAAGGCGCCTTGAAGGTCAGCCCCTTCGCCAGCCGTCTCCCCACCATCATCCAGCTTTGCCTCCCCCGTCTCCTGGGAGGCGGCGTCTTCTTCCAACTTTGCATCGCCCGACTCGATGACTGGGGGGTAGATCTTGATCTCCACGCCCACGGCCCTCACCTCGGCCTGGTCCAGGGCAGTGCCTGGCTGGTCCTGGTCCTGGTCCTGGTCCTCCTGCTTGACGCCGTCCTCAGCCAGCATGGAGGGCTCGGCGCAGTCGTCGCTGTCGGCGGACGAGGAGGAGCACAGGGACTGCACGGAGGCCGAGGTGCTCTCCGAGTTGGAGGCGGCCAGCCCCTGGATGAGGTCGGTGTGCTCGGCGCAGATCAGGTTGTCCTTGATGAGGGTGATCACGCCCTGCTCGTGCTGCTGGCAGAAGGAGTTGGGGCACTCGGAGCACAGCTTGGTGGCCAGCTTGCCGCACACGTCGCAGTGGTGCCACGGGCACAGCCACTTGCCTGGAACACACACAGCAACACACTGCCCTCAGATGTCATGGACACACTCCACCTTACCCTGACATCGTTTCATATAGCAAATGCAGTTTTACTCTAGGGTTACAACAGTTTATCGCTAGAATGCAGTTAATACACATGTGACCCGTCGCCACAAAATGAGTCGTTTTGTCCGTAGCTCACTTACCCCCAAGGGGCTATCTTGGGTGGAAAGGGTTCAAATAATCAAAGATCAGATTTTGACTTATTAAACAACAGGTCTTCTCTATCTCACACAGAAGCATTGAAGTGTATAAATGATCCTGGAAGACACATCGTAGCGACACACTGCCCTCATCCGGTCATGGACACACTCCACCTAACCCTGACATCGCTTCATATAGCAGATACAACAGTTTATTGAATATTCACAGAGTACAATTCATGCATATTCAATGCAAACAATAATCGATGACCACAAATGAAGTGTAAGTCTGACACTGCTGCCAACGGGATTGTGTTAAGACTACGCAGACCTGTTTACCCCCTACGCAAGTCTTGAGTAGTCTGGACAGCTGAAATGAGTAGTTTTGGTGCAAAATGTGTAGCTTTATTCATTAAACCATCAAACAATGTTCACCGAAAATGAGTAATTAGAGCATTATTTTTAATTTTGAAGAATAGTAGAGGTCCAAATTGCAGACCTGTTTACCCTTATAATGAAAAACCCGGAATTTGCCACAAAAAAAAACCGGAATTTGAGAACAAAAACCGGAATTCACATGATCTGTACACGACTCGCGATAAAGCAGTTTCTTCTTCTTCTCCTTTCCGCGAACATCGGCGTCAATTTTCAATATTGTGATGATTTCTTGGCTCAATTTTCCAGAAAAGTTGTAAATTCAGTCACTAATTCTTAGTGGCTCCACGATCGGACAGAGAAAAAATCACTCGGCCGCGGAGCGATCAATTTTTAGTAAATTGAGTCACTTCAAAATTCTTAGTCAATCGTTTTTCCAGTATAAAATAATCTAAGCTTGACTCATTTCAAGCCCTAATTACAATGTCCACGACCATTAGAGAAAAAATGCCTCGGCTCTTCGAATCGGCAGGATGCAAAGTCTGCAACTCCGCCATTTGCGATCAATTTTCACTTCATTTTCCGTTGAAAACTTCAAAATTCACACATCATCGTATTTTCCAGTGATAATATAATCTAAATTGACTCATTTCAAGCCCTAATTACAATCTCTACCATTAAAAAACTGCCTGGAAAGCTCTTCGAATCGACAGTAAAAGTCTTGCCGCCATTTGCTCAGTCCCGAAATAGATCGACCAAAATAAAAACATTATTTCACCCCTTTAACCAATGAAAATGCAGCATTTAATGCATGTGACGTCAAGCACAACCCCTTTTCTGATGACGTAGTGTGTTAGGTACACGTTTCTGTCAACCCTTGCGTTTTATCCTACGACCGGAAACAAATAATAGACGGTTTTTCGAAATCCCGGAATTTTCAGCGTTCACCCGGAATTTTAGCAAATTTCAGGAATAATTCCGGCAAAACCGGAATGGTAAACAGGTCTGAAATTGAGTAGAATACTACTGGAAAAGAGTAGAGAAAACAGGTCTGGACTAGGTAGTCCAGTCTTTAGGGTAAGTAAGCCCGGAGAGCTTACCGTGCGGAGGCTTGGCCAGGTTGAGGCACTGCAGATGGTAGACCTTGGGGCAGTTGGTCTTGTCGCACATGACCAGCTCCCCGCCCTCCCCGCAGCGGAAGCACTCGTCGTCGTGCTCCTTCTTCAGCTCCAGGCGCTTCTTCTTCTTCTTCTTCTTCCCGTCCTTGTCCCTCTTCTTCTTCTCCATCCCTACGGCAGTTTGGGGCTGGACACATTCAAACATCTGCATTAAGGGCCATGAAGTAGAAGTCCGAGTCAGGTCGAAAGGATCTTTATTGAAGATAAAAAATAAACTGAAAAGCTTTTTTTACATCCCGTTTTAATTTTTTTTTAAACAACAACAAAAACAGAAAGAATTAAGGTGCATAGAAAACCAAAAAAACAAAAGTGCAAGGTACAATGACATTCATATAGAGCATGAATAGCATTTTGCTTAGTGGTATAGACCAAGCTCTTGTTACCAAAAGCTATGGATTGACTTTCAAATGATGAATTCTCTTTCAAATGGTCATCTTGTCGTCACAACTAATGAACTGCAGTAAACACCATTTATTTTTTATCACCTTCAATCAATCAATCAATCAATATTTTTGTCCATTTTACAGGAAATTCTTCTTGCAGCGATAAAATAATCAACAAAACAACACAACAAAGACAGAGACATAGTATGTAGAAAAGCAAAAAAAATGAAATATGCGACTATTGTAAACACTGCACGCACATACAATTCTTGGTCACACACACCACAACCACACATGTGATTCATGCTGTGGCATATGAAAAACATCCACACATGCTTACAACACCGTTGCTTCACCAGAACAAAGTGTCTGCAAAGCCCAGCTCTTTATCATGATCTATGGTATTCTAACCTTTGGCCTTTCACCCAGAAAACCACTGCAGTTTTGTGACCCACAGCAACACTTGGTCTTCTCATTGCCCAGACATTCCAAGTTGTAGTTGAAAGTCAGCTCTGAGCCTGCACAGAAAACAGATTTACATGTTCAATGAACTGTACAATGCAATACCAGTTAACAAGCTATATATGTGTGAATTGAAAACGAAACTCCTCTGAAATCAGAATGTGCCAGCTGAATGCAGCGGGGAGACCAGTGAAAACTGAAAACCAGACTCATTATGGCCTGGAAACACAGAAGAAAACAAAACAGACAAAAATTAAGCAAACAACGTAGGGGGAAAAACATGTCTTGATTAACTATTAACAGTATACCGAAAAACTGTTGTTGCTCCATTTCCATTTGATCCCACTGTTAAGACAGGCCCACTGTATTTCTTTCACAGATCAGCATAATGGTCAATGCGATGGGACCTTCAGGGACCACCCCCAAAATCAGCTTTCCTAAAGTCCTATTGGCTGAATGTGGGAATGGCTGGTCAGCGACCGACTCTCTCTGCTTTCAAAGCTAACCTCAAAACCCACCTGTTCCCCCGTCATTAAAGCTCCTCTCTCTTTATCTTCTCTCTCTTGCCATTAGGTCTGTTTCTGCTATATTCCATTTATGTTATCTGTGTGTGTTCGCGTTGTATTGCGTTTGTGTTTGAATGCGCTTTGAATGCTAACATGTGTGTGCGCTTTTATTTGATTTCTATCAAGATTCAGCGCCGTATAAATACTGTATGTTGTTGTTGTTGTCCCCTGTCGACAAAATATAGCCCCGTCTTCCAGATGAGCAGTTGCCTCCTCTGCCACCTGGAGGTCAGTCGGACATGGTTGACGACTGGTCATACACACACACAGAGCACACACACACTCCAGGGATGTGAGAGGGCCCAAAAGAAAAAAAAGCGTAGCCGATGGTATAGTCAAAGTACTCTAACAAAACTCTGACAACACTTTGCCTGCGACATCAAATTCAATCTTACTGTCCGACAGTTTCATCCAGCCAATCCCAGTCAAATTTGTGTTGGCATCCTTTGTTGATCTCTTTTCTTCACATCCATGGTGTAATTATAATTAAATTTTATAGTTGAAGTAGAAACATTCCCTCGACCAGCTGCCGTGGTGTAGTGGTTAGCGTCGCGGACTACTGGCTGGGAGGTCTGGGGTTCGAATCCCATCAGAGGCGAGGGTTTTTTTCGGTCCTGGACCGACTCCTACCCAGAGTGAGTGGCTATGGGCTCAATGGGAAGACTGAAACCACACAGTCGAGTTTCATCCGCTTAACGGATGCGATTCTGAGAGTGTTGCTCTAATTGCAAGACCAACACTGCAGGTGTCTGTAGTTCTCGGGCCTGGTTAACGCCGGGATATCATTATGAAAGGAAGCGTAGAGTACAGCCCTGCCATGCAGTCTCAGACCGATATGGAACTCCATAGTATCATCATCATCGTTATCATCGGCCTCATTTTCCATCAATCATAAAATTAAAAACAATGTCTCAAATTCTGTGGCTTTGCATGCCCTGCTCTCATGGTGACCTCAGTTTCGGTTTCCAATCCAGTCTATGCCTTGGTGCGTTCGGGTCAA
>JAGGCT020000787.1:0-50000 GCA_017654935.2 Phymorhynchus buccinoides | reverse complement strand
CCACATCAGTGTCCACTGTCCTGAGGTAGGCCTTAGTGTGTCCATGCTCAGCAGCATGGCGCAGGTGCATCATCATCCGGGTGTCAGCTTCTTCTTGAGAGCAGGGAGACAAGGCTGATACATCAGTTGGTCTGTTACTGAGTACAAGGTCATCTTTCGTGGTGAAGAGATGATATTTTTTGTCAGTGGTCCTTTGCACGAGTTGCTCACTGAGGAACTGAAACAGTTCATTCTTGTTTTCAGACTTTGAGAAATTTGTGCCAGTCAGCTCCCTTTGGAATAGGTATCTTTGCAGAGACTCTTGTTCGTCGCCCTTCACATCCACCCCGTTTTGCACGAGTCTGTGATTTGATGCTTGCATCCTGATAGCATCTAGTCTGGTGGTCTTGTTGGTGATCTGGCTTTCTAAGAAGGGTAGCAAATGCATGTGTGTATAGTCTCCAAACACAGTGGCACGCTGGGGCTTGACAATGTGAATGATGGCTGACATGTCCAGCACAACCACAGAGGCTTCTTTGGCTGCAGGAGAACGTCCAGGATCAGGCATACCAGGCAGACAGCCAAGAAGAGCTGATCTGGTACCTGTCATCAGTTTTTCCCTGTCACTCAAGGAAGGAGGCTCACGCTGATTCTCATGCCTGAAAAAGTCATCGATATCACCGTCTGGTCGTCCTTGGAGGGACAGAAACAACCTTGTGATGAGTGCTGCATTTGCCTTTGCTGATCCCAACTTGTCAGCTCCCTTCTTCAAGTCCACAGGTGGCCGATTGCTGAAGGTGTACAAATTGGCCCTTGGGATAACATCAGACAAGGGTTTGGAACAGGTTTCAATTCTGTCCTGCACAAACTCTGCAAACATGGCCTTGCCTATGTTGGGAGCTTCCTTCAAGCTGTTGGCAATCATCGGGTCCATGACTTCACCAGTGTCCAGTGTGACAAGCTCTGGGCCTGTCTCTTTGAATGGGTTGACAACAGTTCCATCTTGGACAAGATAGAGTAGAGCCTTGAGATCTTTCAAGAATTTGTTCTGCTCAGCAGCAGAAGACTCTGGATGTTCCAAGTTGATATCCTTGTTTGAAGCAGAGAGACTGGCATTCTCAAATTCATCAATGACCCTCAGCACATCAGGTTTTGAAAGCTCAATGATCTCCTTCTCCTCTGGCTGTCCATAGAGTCCTTTTGCTCCGCTGTCCTCTTTGAGAAACTTGATGCTGTGCTCCTGGCTCTGGTCCAGTGCCATCAGGGAGAACTTCTTTTCACTGCGTTGCACAACAAACTTTCCTTCCATGAAGGCTTCATGGACACTTGGGTGGGTCTCTGGCAGACATGCCATATCTTTCAAGAAGACAGGCATCCAGCGGGCATAGTTTGTATGTCCAAAAGCAAAGAACTATGGACACAGGTCCTCACAGGCACTCAGGCACTCAGAATCAGTGGCCAATCACCCATTCGCTGACCTCAAAGAAAGCGGCAACAGATCAGGAGAAATACTTGGAGTATTGACCAGTAGCAAACAGTTGGAGCATTTGCAGCAAGTCTCTTCTCCCACATCTCCATGGTTTCGTGAGGCCCATAGTCTGTCTGGCAGTACTAGTTGTATGCTTGAACCTTCAGAGCATGGAGCCAGGCCAGAGTCAGCTGGTGTGAATACCGTGTGCGCTTGACATGATTGCTTCCTAGAAGAGATGCTGCAACACCAGGGGTGAACACTTTTGCCAAGGAGAACATCCGCTCCCAGCCAGCAGCTTTCCCCCACAGTGTTGGGATGCCATCTCAATGTGGAGAAATCCCATGAAGCACACCATCTTTGATTCACCACTCTCCTCAGGAAACCTCCACTGACATTTCTTCTGTTGAGCATAGAGGGGACAGTCACCTACAATCACCGGAATCTGACCAGGGTTAACAAAGTCAACTGCCTTCTTGGAAATGAGCATGGAGTGTTTCTGCATGGCCATTGATGACGCCTTCTCATAAAAGACAGGGAAAATCCCAACTGTAGCTCTTGGTCGAACATCTTGTGCTTGCTGGCCATATGAGAAGAACCCAGAGTAAGTCACTGGCATTTCCTGCACTTCTCCACCCTCTTCAAAGAAATACTATTTTTTTCCCGATTAAGTGGTAAGAGTGATGCATTTAAGGACATAAATGAGCTCACATAATTAGGAAACATGACCAGAAAACTCAATATTTTCTTTTGAAGTTGATTCCTTTCAGTTATAACAAATTTGAACCGAAATGACCTTGAAAATAATATTTTACCTTCAAAATGACCTCGAAATGCTAAATCAATGTCAAATATGGATTCCTTACCCCAAAAACAATATAAATAATGGTATTTCATAAGGTTCTAGTAGTAACGAAAGCTACAATTTGACAGTCACTTTTCCAGGTGACGGCCATATTGGATTTTGTGCAAACAGGCCAAAGTAGGTCGAGCTCATTTTGTTTGCGATGATTTCTGAAATCCTCATACCCATATCTAACACCATGCCAAATTTCAAAAACTTGTCACCAAGTGCATGATCATCTGAAGCTATTTGGCAACTTTAGGAGGGAGGTCGAAAACAGAGATGAAAAGAGAAAGTGAAAGAGAAATTGACACTTAAATTGGCGGAATACTAGGTGAGAGGCCGGAAGACAGAAGTGGTGGTGGTGAAACAAAGGGAGGTAACTATCGGTGCACACTACATGTACAATGTTTGCATCGCCTTTTAAAAACAGGTTCCGATGAACTCTCATCAACAAACTGGAAGCGCCCAAACAGGCCATGTGGAAGCCTTACGTTCCCGAATGTTCTAGGAATTTCCCATACGTATTTTTTTTGAAAGTTCCCGAATGTTTGCTGAGCAAGAGGGTTAAGCATGAGTGGAGTGAGAGAAAGACTCAGGCTATGAGACAGAGAGAGAGACAGTCAGGCTGACAAACAAAGAAAGGGAGGCAGACAAAAGAGAGAGAGGGGGGGGGGACACAGAGAGAGAGAGAGAGAGAGAGAGAGAGAGAGAGAGAGAGAGAGAGAGAGAGAGAGAGAGAGAGAGAGAGAGAGAACATTATTTCAATGGGATTTCTTTTGCTTTCTTTTCCCATCAGGTCACAAATACGTCATGACATTATACGTCATTCAGTCATCCTCTTGTTTTTCTAGATCTACAACTACATGAACTTGTGGGCTAAGCTTATCCAAATTGTTTCCTCTGTCTGTCTCTCTCTCCCCCTCTCTCTCTCAAATGTGTGTCAAATACTCATACTACCTTAAATGTGTATGGCAATAAAAGTAATGTTCTGTTCATACACGTACTCTCACGTGGGCGTTAATGCGCAAACACATATGCCTACATGCATAATGCACTGCATTGAAATTTAGGTTTAAAGTTTTAGTAGTACATTATGGCCCATCACTTTTAAAAATGGCCCCTCATTTTCTCTAGTCAGGGATCATATGACCCATGAAGTCTGAAAACAATCTGAAACTCTGATACACAGTGGAAAACACCATGACCACATTCACCACTATTTTTTTTATGATAAATGCAGTTCCTTGCTATTATTAGTCATCTTACAAGTTGCAGGGGTCTCAGACTGGGAAAAAAGTATTGCCTTGCAGTCTGTAAAATGTAGAACATACAGACAGACACAGAAGCAAACAGGTCCTCTTTCCAATTACAATATACACCTCTTCCTATACAACTCAGAACAGAAAAAAGGTTACCTGGGAAGATGTTGCAGGTCAATTTTTTCCGGTGTTACCAATCCCACAAGCACTCGCATTTGCATTTCTTTGGCGTCATCTGAGACATGACAAAGAATATCAGAATAACACTTGAAACTGCATGGCTGTCAGTGGCATCTAACATGTTTTGACTTTCTTTTTTTCTAAACTTGAGTGTTAAGCCCAGTAATAGTATTTGAGATACAAATTGAAAGGATTAATTTGCCTTGTCATAGGACATTGAAACAGTAGACAAAGCATGCCAATGACATTAGTATGTTAAAGTTTTAGGTATGATTTTTAAAACATGTGTGCTCTGTAGTCTGTGAGATAAGCCAGTGAAAGACACAGATGATGGAACACTGAAAATGACCCTGCATTACAATGCTAACATCAGAATACGCATTGAAACCCAATTCCTCTGAAAACCACAGTACAAACTAAGCCAGAAGGTACTATCAGCCTCCTTTCTTCCTTTCACGATACAGTGGAACCTCCCTTATAAGACCATACAAAAATCATCCATTATGTTACTTGCAAAAGAGTACATATACAATTGTAAATTGAACAGTACTGTACCTGTACTGCAAGGTTTTATATAAATAAGATAAAATACAGATATATTGTTGAAGAGTATATTGCCCGTAAAGATTTGATGCATAATGAGTTTGTTGCCAAATGGGCCTCTTATGTGCCTGCCTTTGAAATCTCAGGCTAAAACAACTGTTTGTATCTGTGTGTCTCCCCTCCCCCCTCTCTTATTTGCTACAATTTTATGTGCTTATCATGAATTTAAATACTCAGTGTAAATGTGTATTTTGGTTAAATTATTAATTTGGTTGATTCGCATCTCACTTCTGTTTTCATGCGCTCATGATATATCTCTTGTTCAATGTGCGTGTGCGCATGCGCGCGCATGTAAGTAATTTTCTTCATCTTCCTGATTAATGTGAATTTGCTTGACTTGTATATTTTTATGTTGATTTTGTGTATCTGTGAATTTTCGCTCGCTGTCACATACACCAGAAGATGTTCTTATCTGTAGTTTTAGTTTTGTTTTTTGATTGTCGTGTGCTTGTCCTTTATTTTGTTTATGCATATCTATTTTGTCTTGTCAGCTACGGTTGTTTTGTTTTTTTGTTCTTTCTTTCATTTTCACTTTTTTTTCTTTTCTTTCGTTCCCTACAACAACAAAAAGCAATACATTAATGCATGTAAGAAATTGATGAGTGTGTACAATATGTATTGTAAAAAAAGAAGTCAATAAAAAATGTTTTAAAAAGCATTCTTTTTCTTAACACAGTACAGAAATTTGATTAAATTTTTTTTTCAACCCAAAAAAAAAAAAAAAAGGCACTGATTTAACTAGAATGTGGATTCCTTCCCACCTGGGACTGAAGGGGAACGACCTCGCGGATATAGCTGCCAAAAGGGCAGCAGACCATAAATATTAAATTATCCCTCTCTGAATTTAAAAATCATTTAAAACGTTGTATATTCCGGAGGTGGGCCGAGGAGTTGGATTCCTACTCCGCGGCCCACTCCCGGTACATGAAGTTTATTAAAGATGGACTTTTTTTATCCGTCCCCTACAAGATTCAGGGCAGAATCAACAGATTCTACACTGACTCCATTTATTGTAAATTTAAGAGCTCCCCATGCAAATGCGGGGAAATCTTGAGTTTAAAGCATATTTTTAATCCCTGTAATCAGATGAAAAGCAAACTACAACCTGTTATAGATAAACTTGAACAAAATAATCTAACATACAATGAAAAATATATCTTAAGTAAACATGATAAATTAGGTTGGTCACACCGATAGTTTGGCTTGCCGAGACAATTGGCCAGGCGTCATTTAATCATCTCATATAAAATTAAATTTGTTTTTGTTGGTGGGGGTGGAGTCCCTCCGGGGCGCGGGCCGGACACCTAGCTGCACTCCTACTCCCTTTTCCTCCTTCCCCTTTTTGACTAAAACATGCGCCTGATGGGCCGAAGCGACTCTTTTTGAGCCCACCATTTTTTAAAGTCCTATAGATGGGTGTCCGGCGCGCGCAACGGGGGGTTCTTTTGTAGCCGTCGCGCTTTTGCTCCCCCCCCCTGTTTGGGACTACTCAAGCCACTGCTCGGGGCTGAGAGGAGGGGTCCCTTTCCCTCCCTCCCAAGCACGCAGGAATCGTTAACCACCCCCACCACCGCCAGCTATCTTTACATTTTGCAGCTTAAAATTACTCAGCTTTTTAGGACTCCGTCATGACATCAAGGGCGGGAGAGTTTTTGTTGCTACCCCCCCTTGGGATCAGATGGAACAAACTAAATTATCTGTATTAATAATATGAAGTAATGGAGGCCTCTGGCGATGTGTTCCCGCACTTGTTAATAATATTATAATATAATACAATATCGGTTTTGACTGATTGAGACTGGGTTCCCAGTTTAAAAGACTAACCACTAGCGGTCAGGTTCCATGACCCAAAAACATGTAAATAAACAAAATTTTAATAGTAACTTTTAAATAAAACAAATCTTGCCATTTATAAACTAATTCTTTTACAAAATGTTATAACATATTTTAATATAAGTGTGCAAACTATCAAGGATATACACTTTGACCAGATATCTTTGTATTATTCATGTCACGTCCTAAGGGATAAGATCTAATACTTTAGAGACTAGGGTCATAGCATTTTGAATACTTAAAAAATTATAAACAAAATATTATTTAATCGTAACTCTTAAATTAACTAAATTTACTTAATTCTTAATACACCTCGATAAAAATAGTAACATAACCTAACTGTTAAAAGACTAGATATTTCGTATTGTAAAGGTATGTACATAATAGTTTAAATTTAATGTACATACATTTTGTGCATGCGAGTTTCTTAATCATCTTTTTTAAACCTTTGACCACACCGCAGCCTAAAAACTGCTTGTGTTTTAGTCATAGGAATATCTTTAATAACACTTTTTGTTTTTTTGTTCTTTTAAACCATTAAACTTTTACGACCACTTGGTCACAAAACCTGTACATTTTTTTAAGCAGGCCTTTGCCTCTTAAGAATTTTAATAATAAAGCTCATTTGAGAACAATATATGGATTTTTAACAAAGCTCAGTTGAGCGTAAAGCATGAATTTTAACTGTAGCCCTGGGGGGGTTTTAATCATAGACTTCCTCAAACCTGCCAGACTTAAAGCAAACAGCTAAATATTTTTTACAAGTAAAATATTTTATCACAAACATAAATTTTAAATTTTAGACTTGTGCGCCCTAAACATTAAAAACTCTAATTTCTTTTCTAAATTTTTTTTTACTAAACTTTAAACATACAAATTATAATTTCAAAATATTATGTTTCCTTACTCAAAAAATCCACTTTTTTCCGGAATCTGTATAATTTTAAATGCCCCAAATGGTCTTTTGACCCAGAAGGCGTTAAATCTCTATTTTTCTCTCTCTCTAAAAAAAATATTTAAAAAATCATCCAAAATGAGGTCTTAAATGGGAGGGAGTTGTATAAGGGAGGTAATGTTAATACTTACAAACAAGGGCAATGTCTCAGAGAAGTAGGCCTTATGTGGGAGGGAGTCTTATAAATTTGGGAGGTTTTATAAGGGAGACTCCACTAGTACTGTAGTACCTTCTGGCTTTCACCCTGTGGTGATTTTAGTACTGACCTAGGAGAAAGGTGACCTGCTTTCTCCAGATGCTCACCACCCCATACATGAGGTGTGCTGAGAGGTAGAGAGAATACTTTTTCTTCTTTCCTTTCTTGTCGCGAGCACGGTAATGCACCACATCCACAATCTCTGAACTGAAACAAAACAATCAATAGGTTGTTTTTTAAAGTAGGTTTATCGCGCTGTACAAGAGAGGTAGAGAATACTTTTTCTTCTTTCCTTTCTCGTAAAAAACACAGTGATACACTATGTCCACAATCTCTGAACTGAAACAATCAGTGTAAAAAAAAGTAAATTAAATCACTGTGTACAAGTTAAATCACTGTGTACAAGTTAAATCACTGTGTACAAGTTAAATCACTGTGTACAAGAGGTAGAAAGAAAACTTTTTCTTCTTTCCATTCTCGAAACAAAAACTGTCATTAACAACCTCTAAAATGAAACGAGAGAGAGAGAGAGAGAGAGAGAGAGAGAGAGAGAGAGAGAGAGAGAGAGAGAGAGAGAGAGAGAGAGAGACTACAATATATCGACCATTGAAGCTAAAAGAATGCTACTTTAACCCCTTCACTGCCAGAGGAAAACTGAGAAATCATTAATTTTCTTAAATTTTTTTAAAGATTCAATCTGAGAAGATGGTCTAGATATAAATCTTTCCTGACTTGCCTTAGAAACAAAAAACCACCATTCCACCGGCTGTGACATCAAATGTTATGACATTGATCATCAATGAATCACACACTCAGAAGCAGACACAGCTAGGGGACAGTGAAAGGGTTAAAGGGAACCGACAGGTTTTCCTTGAAAAGTTAAGCAAATTGTAAAGCTAAGGCAAAACAAAACATGGGAAGGTAGGAAAAGGTTCCTAGATTTCACATTTTTATAAACCTGACAGGGCCCTGTAAAATGAGAATGCGGGCACATATATAAGCTTGCAGAGAAGCACCCATGCATGCATATATTTTACTCCGTACTAACAGAATTTAGAGTGAAAGGAACTTCATATGCTCTATTTGGACGCAAAAACGCCACAGCATGGTTTTTTTAATATCGATAAGCACAGACTGCAAACTATCATATTTACTTACCGTTTGTGTCACGTTCTTCAAAATAAATTGAGCCGATAGTCATAATTTGCAAAAATGCACTGTTGGGTGCATTAGAACGTCGACTACTTTCGGTGAAATCTCGCTCGTCAGAATGATAAAGCTGTGATGTCATCCAAAGAAGTCTTTGCTTGTTTCAAGCCAGCATCTGTGGGCGACGTCAAATCAAGAATGTATTTCTCGAAGAAATGACGTTGTGGGCGAGACACAATCCCCGGCTGATTAAGGCTGGTAGATCTGCAATTTTTTTTTAAATAATGTGCTCAATTTATTTTGAAGAATATGACACAAAAGGTAGGTAATACTATAATAGCAATTAGCGTTCGCAGTCTGTGCTTATCAATATTTTATAAAACCATGCTGTGGCGTGTTTTTGCATCCAAACAGAGTGGATGAAGCCCCTTTAATTTCAAAAGCTCACCAGGTTCTCCTAACATTGACTCGAAGAGCTTGTCTCCTGGTCACCTTGAACGGTTTGGCTGTCAACGCTTCAAGCCTGCCGCAACAATTCTTAGCAATAATTATTGGCACTCTACTACCAATCAATAACAGACAAGTTGTCATCTAATAGAAACGCAACAAAAACTTTTTTTCAACATTCTAAAAAGAACTTCCAACTGCAATGTAGGCACTCCGGCAGTGATATACCGAGGATCAAAAAGTGATACGACAAACTGTCCTGAGACAAGACAAATCAATAGGACAATGTCCTGGCTCTTGCAGAAATCAATAGGACAGTGTCCTGGCTCTTGCAGAAATCAATAGGACAATGTCCTGGCTCTTGCAGAAATCAATAAGACAATGTCCTGGCTCTTGCAGAAATCAATAAGACAAAGTGTGCCAGTGTTAAAATATTAATCAGACATTTGTCCTGACAGGGGACAACACAACAGGACACTTCAAATTTTGATAGGGCCTCGAGACATCACTGCTCCAGTACCAATCAAAAATAGACATACTGTCTTCCAAATGAATCGCAAGAAATTGTTAGACATTAAAAAAACAACTTTGAAATGCCATAAAGACATCATGATCATGATCATGCAATATGTACATACTGTCTTCCAAAGAACACATTAAGAAAAATGTAGACGTTTTAACAAATTAGCAACTGCTAATAAAATACAAATGCTTTTGATCATGTAATATCTAGCCCAAGGCCTAGGCTGTAAGGTAATAAAAACTAGTAATTATAATGCTTAGTTCATAATGCTTGCTAGGAGACCAAATCAAATTAAATCGATAACTTTTTTGTCCTAAACGGAAATTTGTCTTTTGTTAAAGCTATGTGTTTAAAGGTTCAAATGGGATGCAATTGCATTTGATGAATTTAATAAAAGTAAAAGAAAAAAAATGTGATCAGTGCTATCACAAACTAAAAGCATCTTAAGATCACCAGCCACCGTGGCGTAGTGGTTAGCGTCGCGGACTACTGGCTGGGAGGTCTCGGGTTCGAATACCATCAAAGGTGAGGGTTTTTTCGGTCCTGGACCGACTCCTACCCAGAGTGAGTGGCTATGGGCTCAATGGGAAGACTGAAACCACACAGTCGAGCTTCATCCGCTTAATGGATGCGATTCCGAGTGTTGCTCTAATTTCAAGACCAACACTGCAGGTGTCTGCAGTTCTCGGGCCTGGTTAACGCCGGGATATCATTATGAAAGGAAGCGTAGAATACAGCCCTGTCATGCAGTCTCAGACCGATACAGAATTCCATAGCATCATCATCATCAACATCAGTCATCCGCCTCATTTCCATCAATCATCAAAAACTGTCTCAAACTCGGTCGTGGTGGCGCCCTCGGAGGAAGACCTCACTCACGCTGGCTCCGCGACTAAGAGAATAGTGTCGTCCGTAGGGGGCTTAGTAGGTGGTGTCCTGCACAGGCTCTACTGAACTCCCCTGAAGTGACTCAGCAGAAGTGCATTGTCTCCTCGGTTGGACCCTCCTGACGGCCTAACATAGATTAGCTCCCCTTGGACTGCTGGTCTTGGATTTTGCAACCTGAATGTGTGGAGGTGTGGCTGCGAGTTGGGACTCGGAATGAGCGGCGTGGGAGCAACGCCACTGCACGGCCCAAAAGATGGGACAGCCAAAACAAAAAAAAAGCATTTTAATCTCTCAAGATGATTTTTACAAAATTATACATTGCTTGGCAAAGATGCAAATTAACACCCCCATCCCTCCACATTTTCTCAGTTCTTTCCATTTTTTCAGTCTTGCCTTTCTTACTGCTGATTGAGCACATAAAGTGATAAACCTCTGTTTTCTATATTTAAAGTTAATTTTCATCCCTTTAAACAATTAAAGATATGCATTTGCTAATGGTAGAATAAAAAGGCCCGACTGAAAAAACGCAATGAACCAAGACATTGAGGGGGTGTTGAATCAGCATCTTTGCCCATTGCTTTTATCAGCACCATGAGTATATATAATCATTGTATCAATAAAGGGATGATCAGTCCAAGTGATTGAACATTGCATGCTTCATTTTTACCAGCTGCGAACGCAGTGGATTCTGTTCCTGACTTACTTATCTATCTGTATTAACACGATAACGTTTGAACGGAGGGCCCTAGGACGCTCAAATTTGCATGCGGATAGGTACTAAGAGTATCTTGGCCAAGTTCAAAAATGAAGGTCATAGGTCAAGGTCACTGGAGCCGCAAATTCTGCTGAACACCTGGCATAACGGAGGGACCTAGGATGCTCACATTTTACATGCAGATAGGTACTAAAGATATCTAGGCCCAGTTAAAAAATGAAGGTCATGTCAAAGGTCAAAGTCACTTTCGCCGAAGTTGCTGCACGATAACAATTGAACAGAGGGACCTAGGACGCTCAATGTTTGCATGCGGATAGGTACTAAGAATATCTTGGCCAAATTCAAGCATGAAGGTCATAGGTCAAAGTCACTGGAGCCGAAAATGCTGCCGAACACCTAGTATGATAACGGAGGGACCTAGGATGCTCAAATTTTGCATGCGGATATACTAAAGATATCTAGGCCAAGTTAAAAAATGAAGGTCATAGGTTAAAAGGTCAAGGTCATTGGCACCGCAAATGCTGCCGAGCACATGGCACGGCAACGATTGAATTGAGGAACCTAGGATGCTCATATTTTGCATGCGGATAGGTATTAAGAATATCTCAGCCAAATTAAAAAAATGAAGGTCATAGGTCAAAGGTTAAGGTCACTGGTCACAAAAATGCTGCCGAACACCTGGCACGATAACGTTTGAATGCAGGGGCCTACGACACTCAAATTTTGCTAGCGGATAGGTACTAAGGATATCTAGACCAAGTTCGAATATCACGGTCATAGGTCAAAGGTCAAGGTTACTTGACTCGAAATGCTGCCACACGGCTGATGGTCTAGCGTCTTAACTCAAATCGAGTAGAATACTACTCGAAAAGAGAAGAGTAAACAGGTTTGTTACTGCATTCAAATAATTATGAATAATAATTAATAGTCTTTAGAACAGCTTTATAGATAACTACTGCAGTTATAACTTATACGTTACCAGATTATTGAAAGAGGCCTGCCCCTCTTTCTCAGCAAATCATGATGAAAAAACATAGCGTTTTCTGAAAAATTAAAATATAAAATGCAATATCAACATAATAGCATGGCTCTTTTGACTGGGTATCTATTATATAAAAAAATATAATTAAGAATTAGATCTAAACCATATTGTAAAACTAAGTCTATGTTTTCTCTTTCAAATGGTATGCATCATATATTATTTTGATTATTTCATACATTTTGTAACACATCTAGAAGTAGAATAAATAATAGTAATAATATTATTTTCCATTTGTCAAGCTTAGTAGCAGTCAAACAAAGAGGTGCTCGATCACAATTTTTTAAATGCCAAAAATGAGTTAAAATGTGCACCAAATACTAAAACATATCTTCAAAAATTGTCTTTAAAAGTTCCGAGTCATGTTATCTCAATTGATCTTTCAAGTGACTTGGAGGTTGCGCTAGATACATACATTTTTTTTTAAAACAGACCATATTTAAAGAAATTAAGAAAGGGGGATAACTCTCTTTCTAATTAACTCCCCACCACCAAAGTTGATTACGATACCAATCATCTAACAATGCGTGGATCAGAGCCAAAGGGAGGCAAACAAAGCATCATTCTTAAAAAAAGAATGTGCCAAGTTCGCCTTTATGACCCTTCAAATTTTGTTTCGCAGTATCCAAGCAAGACCAATCTGGCTACCGCAACGGTCCCCAGGGACAAACCTCGACCGGCATAGCTCCTGCTCTTCATTTACCACTGCTTTGATCTGTGGTCCCCTAACCCTATTTTGTGTTTAATACAATAGGTTGTTGAGCTCCCTCTTGAAACATACCAAGGAGGGAGCCTCAGCTGCTGCAGCTGCAGCTGGAAGGGAGTTCCATACAGGGATTGTCCTAGGGGGAAAACTGTATTTCAAAATATTTGTCTTACTTGATAGTTGTCTAAATTTGAGGGAGTGGTTTGATGAAGTTCCAAAATTTGTTAGTATATTTAGAAGCTTTGATTAATTTATTTTCATAGAAAAATATTTAACTGTACAAACCTTGACCAAAACACTACCTGCCAACGTTTAAAACGATGGAACTCCTCAGTAAGAAGAGGCAAAGCCTTCAAGGCTCACTCAAACAGGCACATGTGGGACATTAATAGATATAAAGATTTGGGACGATCCTATAGGTTGTGCAATACCAGGAAAGTCTGGAGCTTTTAAGCAATGAAGATGATTTTATTCTTCTAGCAATCTCAATGAAAGTTAGTTTAACATCCTCCGGCAAAATATAAGGATGTGTCCGTATTTGTCCATATTTGTTATGCTATTATGAGTCTATTTTTTTAAATAAAAATTACGTCACAAAGAGGAATATTTGTAGCAGGAAAGATGAATTTTTGGGAGCTAAGAGGAATTTTGATGCGGCATCTTACCTTTCGCGCGTAAACATAATTTGAAGCAAGCAATTTTCATCATTGTGAACTTTAATTGTCTTGGTTAAAACTAGTCTTGTCTGGAAGTGTCACAACTATTCCTAACACAATACAGCTGGATACTTATAAGTCGACACATGCTTAAGTCGACTTTTGCGTAAGTCGACGGCTTTATCATTTCCCAGCCAAAAGTGCTCTTTAAAAGACTTTGATAACAACGGATATCTCGACAACGCATAACTCGACGTTCGTCTATGTCGACGAGATTTTTTCTAAACTTCAAACGGATAAGTCGACTTCCTGACTTTTGTTTTTTCCCCCTAACTTCCTGACTTAAGCCACGCCAGTCTTGTTCTATTTTGATCGTCTCTTTTTTAATGTGTGCATGCGCGCGCCGTGAATGTGTGCGAGTGTGTGCGTGTGCGTGTGTGTGTGTGACGTTTGCAATTATGCTTGACAGTTTCATTGTCGTGTGACGTCAACAATTTCCGGTGGGAGAAAATAGGGATGTTCGCGTACCATAAAATACCGAGTTTAAGCCCCCACCCCCACCTTCCTTTGCACAGTTGGAGGCCCCAAAAAGGGGGTGGGTTTATGCACGGTATTTGCCCTTGTGCTCGAAACATAATTGTAAAAGGAAAGATACACAGCCTGTTACAGGGTGCTGCAGATTTTTGTTTTACCCTAAAGGGCCTGCTACACTACATGTTATATCCCCAATGCCCAGTGAATCCATTCACGCAGACATGCGCGCGCACACACACGCACACACACACACATAATTATGTCACAGTAGAAATGGGAATCCAGTAGCCTACTAGTACAAATCGGAATTCTACAGTGTTCCCAGGGCTTCCAGCTATCCCCAAGTAAGGACCTTGTAAGGACCTGTAGGCCTAAGGATAATGTCCATCTTTTAGCGAACGATCTTGAAAGGAACACTTTCCCAGCATTGTGAACAATGTCTAAGCAGATACAAAAACTATGGCTGACACAGATATACACGTTTTCTCGCAAAATGACACCAGGATAAAGAACGAGATTTCAGTCCAATTTCTCTTGACAACTCGCGGTGCATCGTTCGTCTGTCGCTCAGCGGTCAGTTGAAACAGGAAGGTGGGGAAGGGGGCTAAGGTGGAGTCGGTGCTGAGCGATGTTTCTCAAGTGTAAAAGTGCTGCTTCTGCGATCTATTTTGAGTATGGCCTTGCTGCTCAGGGCAGTTTTGGGCAGCTGTCAGAACTTGTAAGGACCTTGAAGTGAATGTAAGCACTTGTAAGACCTTACTTGGAGATTTCAATTGGTCAAGACTTATAAGGACTGGTAAGGCCCCTATAAACCCTGTTGTACTCTTTCCTAGTGCTGCAGCCAAATGGATTAGGTTGTCTTTTCTAGTGCTGCAGCCAAGGGATTAGGTTGCACTGTCTTTTCTAGTGCTGCAGCCAAAGGGATTAGGTTGCACTGTCTTTTCTAGTGCTGCAGCCAAAGGGATTAAGTTGTCTTTCTAATGCTGCAGCCAAAGGGATTAGGTTGCACTGTCTTTCCTTGTGCTGCAGCCAAAGGGATTATGTCGTCTTTTCTAGTGCTGCAGATAAAGGGATTACATGTAGGTTGTCTTTTCTAGTGCTGCAGCCCAAGGGATTTCACCATTTTACAAGGGATTTCACCCTTTTACAAGGTATTTCACCCTTTGTATAGTGTTTGCCTCCAAATGGGGGGTGGGCTAATACTCGGTATTTTACGGTACATAGTTAAAAGATCTTTTCTTTTAGACACTTTGAGTTTACCATGGCTCAACTCAACACTGATGGCCAGTCATAGCATAACTTGCATTCTCGCTGTTTTGCCATGGAAAAGAGTGAGCATTTTTCATATGTCTGGCAAAATTTCATCCACCAGACTGGCCTTTAAGAAACGTCTTTACTGTATATATTCTCTCTCTCTCTCTATTCCTGGTATAAAAACACCTACCTACCTACCCCCTACACACACGCGCGCATGCACGCACGAACACACACACAAAGAGTATAAGTCAACATTATCTTCTGAAAGTGTCTGTGAAGTCGAGATATCCGACTGACGGATAAGTCGACATTTTTTTTCTGAAAACATCTATAAAGTCGAGATATCCGACTGACGGATAAGTCGACATTTTGGGGGAAAAACGTCTGTGAAGTCGAGATATCCGACTGACGGATAAGTCGACTGACGCATAACTCGACATAAAATCAATTGCCGCTGGCACGTCGACTTAAGCGTATTCGACTGTAGAAGCCTTTGGTTTGTTCCTCTGTCCTTTTTATTTGGGCAGACCAAGACGGTTGGTGCCATAGATGACTTAAATAATAAGACTTGGAAGGAAAATAATGAATCAATTTAATTCATCTTTGTTCTCTTTTCCTTCCGTTGGCTTGAAAAAGTCGGTAACGGTGGAAGACGAAGTCTGGGATTGGGAGTTTGCAGTTTGGATAAGACAATGAGAAGTAAGGTGGCATTTGATGTCTTGACACCCTCCATAGGAGACTTTTAAGTGTAGTGAGCACATCATACATCTAGCATGATGCACACTTTTTTTTATATCTGAATGCAGATACTTTTCCATGTAATCTTGGTAGAAATATCTCCCCAGTCTCACACACATCGATGTGTCAATCGCCATCTTGACGGAAGTGCGCAAACAGAAACTAGAAAGTCGGTTATGCGCACAGCAGCTGTGCTGCTCTGTATATAAGACGATGATTTTGTGTGTTAAAAACCTCTTTTTTTAAGTTTTGAAAGTGGAATTTTATGGACTTGAGCGGAAGGGCGGAAGAAATGAAGTCTGAGCGGAAAGGTTGGCAGGTCTGCAAAGATGACATCATCTCTTTGTGACATCATAACCATGACTAGCTGTAGGCTTATAATCTTTTGTAGTCAGGAATTGTATGTCAGCATAAAAAAAAACCACCAAAGATTGTGTGTGTGTGTGTGTGTGTGTGTGTGTGCGTGCGTGTGAAATGAAACTACAGTATCGTTAATGGATACAACTAAAGAAAAAAACAAAGTGCCCTTGCCGAGAATCGAACTCGGAACAATCACAAGAAAAAGACAATTTAATGCTCTACGCAATTCTATGCTGTAAGTTAACTGAGAGCAGCTTGGTCTGCTTGGCAGAAAAGCGTGAAAGTGTGTTGTAGACTAGAGGGGTGAAAGTGAAACCAGCCAGCCGGAAGTCAGCTAAGCAGCTAACCCGCTGCAAGCAGTAGAGCAGACTCGGCTGGCCCCTAGATACACATGCTCTGGTTTGATCGATGAACGCCTTTTCGATACTGAGAAAAGCCAACGTTAAAGTTGCCACGGACGGACACACACAGAAAACCGAAGGCGAAGAAGCATGAAAACATACTCACTTTCGTGTCGTTGACACGAGTGAGCCAAAAAGCTTCACGGTTTGTTTTGTCGCTACTTTCCTCTGCAAGCATGGTCAGATAAATGGAACTTATATTTTAATGTCCAAAAATGCAAGGTAATGTACATTGGAAGGAAAAACCCTAAACATGATTATTACATGAAGCCAAACTGCACAAGTAAAATTAATATATGTGAAAACGAGAGACTTGGGAATAACTTTTGATCCAGCTTTGAAATTTGATACACATATACAGAAGGTAACCAGTAAAGCTAACCAAGTAATGGGATTAATCAAAAGATCATTTGACTATCTTCATAAAGATATATTTGTTAAATTATACAAGGCTATGGTTCGACCTCGCATAGAATATGACAACTGTATATGGCATCCTAACCTAAAAAGACAATCAATAATAATTGAAAAAGTTCAGAGAAGAGCCACAAAATTAGTTAAAGCATGTAAAAATGGCTTACGAGGAACGTTTAAATTTTCTAAAATTACCATCTTTAAAAGGAAGAAGGCTTAGAGGGGACCTTATCCAAACATATAAAATAGTACATAATCTTGATGATATCAATCAATCATCAATCAATCAATCAATCAATCAATCATTTTATTGTCCTGATCTTTAAAAAAAACAAGGAAATGTGTCTTGCAATCGATCAATACAAAAAGCAAAAACAGAATCAAATACAATAGAGGCGAACACCCTAATAGGGGTGTCTGTACACGTGAGCACCCCCACCCCCACCACGGCAACAGAGCGACAGGCCAGTCACAATGTAACTTGCCCATCACCGTGCCACCATGTGAAAGAGTGAGAAATGCCCACATGCACAGAGACCCCAACATATTAAACATCTTCACACACACACACACACACACATACTGTGACACACACACACACACATACACACTGTGACACACACACACTTTTATCTATCAAAAACATTTGTACAGTTATGAAGTAGCAGGCAGAAAAGTTTCTAAAACATAAAAATTAATTCAATTAAATGTGATGATTACCCCACACACACACACACACACACACACTCACAGACTAAGATATACAGGTGTGCTTGCATAAAATATTTATGGATAAAATAACAAAAATATATCAAGTGAAATACAGGGTTTTTAACATTAAAACATATTGCACAATATTATTGCTCCCCCCCCCTACCCCGCTTTCTCATAATTGTCTTCCACCACCCCACCCCCACTCTCTCTCTCTCTTTCTCTCTCTCTTTCTCTTCTCACATTCATACACATACGCAAACTTGCACGCGCACACACAGAGACACAGACGCACGCACACACACGTACACACATGCACACACACACATACATACACACGCGCGCGCACACGTAATATAAATTACAATGACTTTTTCATAAAAAGTACAGTACACAAAACAAGAAATAGTGATGGTAAATTGTTTCTTAAAAAACTTTTTTTACTAACCGTGTTGTTCACATCTACCAATTAACTTAAAGAATGCACCTAGCATTAATGAATTCAAAAATCTTTTGGACGAAAACCCAAATTTGAAAACAAAATTTAAATGTTTCGATGAAAAAAAAAAATAAAAAAAAATAAAAAGCTATTATATATGATCTTAAAAAGATTTTTCTTTTTTTTTTTTACTAGTTTTTGACGCAAACCACTAAATAATTTGTGAAGTCAAATTCATTGAGAAGGGGCGTAATAAGGGCCGAGAGGCCTATACATAGCCCTACACCACCTACCTACTTGCTACTACTAATATAGTATAGAATAATGCCAGGTGATTGGTCAAGACGCCACAACCTATTCATTGTGATCCAGGCTTGACGTGTTTTTTCTTTGAATTCGTAGATCTAACTTTTAAAAATATGAACCAAAATCTAATGGCTAGAATTTCTAAGCGCAGAAAATGTATAAAATGGAACCCTAAACGACGAGAATGGCTGCTTATATCCATTGTAAGTTAATAACAATACCTGATCCTTCTATTCGTGTGGTGTACGATATTTGTGCACACTTCCAACCTGCTGTACCGTAAGTTTAGTCTGAATGCAGACGCCAAGAGCCAGACGACAGCAGTGACGTACGTAGTGTCTCAATTTTTCGCGCCAGTCTGGGCTTGTCAAAACCCGACCTTTTGTGTTTTCAGTTCACAAAAGATCGTGCTGAATGAATGAGTGTGTGTGTTACTCAATTTAACGTCCTTCCACTAAAAGTGATTCAGACAAAATTATATTGTGTTGTGATGGTGTGGTGAGTGTATGTGCATGTGCCTGTGATTGTGTGTATGCATTAAAGTAAGTAACAGGATATCTGTGCAGGCTTAATCATAACTCTCTCCACCCCCGACCTCATTAAAATGTTAAACGTACACTTAAAGAAATATAACCGAACAATGAACAATGTTAAATTTAAAGATACGTACTAAGTTAACTACTTATTAAACATTTACAATACAGAATCAAGAATAGAATAATTGTTTAGAATACTGGGCAGAGACAATGGTATCGATCCATCAGTAAAACCGTCAATACCCGAATTCTGGAAAAGTTATCTTGCTTTAGGACAATGAATCAGTAAATGACTGACACTCAAGGATTCACCACACATACATTTAACATTATTGCAATATTTGGTTTTGAATGAATTCAACCGAAGTCTATGGATTAGATTTTCAATCTCCCTGGACGAGAAAGTAACGCGTTTTTGTAATGTTTTCCCGTTGCATCTATCATTACATTTAATACAGTTATTATAATATTGAACGTCTGAGTTCATCAATAAAGTTTTGACATTTTCTTGATATGTTTTGTTTATAATTGAGAAACATTCTGTCAGATCTAAAAGAACATTGATTGATTGATACAGCGTCATTATGGAGGTGGGAAAAAAACCCGGTTTGAACCGAAAAACCGGTCCTGAAATTCCGCGGTTCGAAAAACCGGTTCGAGTTGCTGTGAACCGGTTTTTTTAACTGCAAACTGAAAGTAAGTTTCTCTTAGAATAGCGCATTCTTTCCGAAGAACAACACTGATATCTCAGCGTTTGTAAACGAAGAGTAGCTGTTTCTAGTTGTCTGGTAATAAGGAGCAAGGATGGCCAATGAGTAGGCATACACTACAGTAACGAACATTTGGAGGCATTTTCTCCTGGAATTTTTTTTCGAAAGAGTGATGGAGTGATTGTAGAAAGTATTGCGTTGTGCTTGCAATGTGGCAGTGCGATCAATCGGGGTAGTGGAACAACAAACATGACTAATCACCAAGAGAACTGTGAATGGAACAACAATAAAACAATGTCTTTTTAAGTTTATTGAATTTCATTTCTATAAATTCTTATGCTAAGAAGCTGAGCAAATAATAATTTTATGTTCAAAAAGATTTTGATCTGCTCACACACACACACACACACACGCACACGCGCACACACACACACACTCTCTCTCTCTCTCTCTCTCTCTCTCTCTCTCTCTCTCTCTCTCTCTCTCTCTCTCTCTCTCTCTCTCTCTCTCTCTCTCTCTCTCTCTCTCTCTCTCTCTCTCTCTCTCTCTCTCTCTCTCTCTCTCTCTCTCTCTCTCTCCGGCTCTCACACACACACACACACACACACACAGAGGCGCGCGCGTGCGCACGCACACGCACACGCACGCACGCGCACGCGCACACACACACACACACACACACACACACACACACGCACGCTTTTTCTTATCAATAAACGGACATGAACTTGCTATGATATTTGCACTGTATTTTATTCATACGTAAATATACGTCTCTCTACTCTCTCTCTCTCTCTCTCTCTCTCTCTCTCTCTCTCTCTCTCTCTCTCTCTCTCTCTCTCTCTCTCTCTCTCTCTCTCTCTCCCCCCCCATCCCCCGTCTCAGTCTATGTACTGACCTCTAAAATCCAAACGATGTACTGTTTTGTCTAAAAAATTGATTTGTTTTGCGGGTTTCTTTTTGGAGGAGGGGGAGGGGGTGTTTGTTGTTATAACTGGGATTGGGAGTAGCTTCATAAGCTGCTTAATGTACATTCAGTAGTTATTGTTCGATTAAAATGAATGCGCTTACTGAAGATATTGTCTAAAAGTAGAATATGTCGTTATGTTGTAAGAATGAGAGAGAGAGAGAGAAAATAAAAATGTTACAGCCGTCAGGCAGAGAGAGAGAGAGAGAGAGAGAGAGAGAGAGAGAGAGAGAGAGAGAGAGAGAGAGAGAAACGAAAACGAAATATTATTTAACCAGGGAACATGAGATTAGCAATAACAGCTTTTCTCCACCCAGCCCTGGGACTACTGACTTAGAGAGAGAGAGAGAGAATGTGTGTGTGCGTGCATGTGCGTGTGCAAGCGCGCGTGTGTGCGGTTGTGCGCGTGTCATTGTGTGTGTGCGCGCGCTCGTGTGTGATATTTTTTGCTTCCATTGTGAAAGATTTTCTGTTCTCATTTTGTTTACCTGTTCAGGTACATAATTATGATTATTATACTTTTGTATTCCTTATCCTCCCGCTACATATCTGATTATTCTCAAAGCTGGTTCATTGCGTTGTGAATGTGCCACCATCCTTGACACTCCAACCGCCATATGACGTTTTGTTTTTGCATTGGTTTAATTATTTTCCCTATGATTATTATATTTTTCAACAACACCCCTACCCTCACCTTCTTTTGACACGGGCAGATGGCCCCGTCATTAAAATGTTTGTTGGAGTTAAGCTGAGTTTTTAGTTCAGTGTGTGTGTGTATGTGATCTGAGGGGGTTTTCCCAAAAAAAACTCTACCCCAAGATGTACCTTATATATTATGTGAAAAGTAAGAAAATGACTCCATTTTTGTTTGTACCGTGTCGCCATTTTAGTTGTCATATATAGGCCTACCCAAAGACACTGAAAAGAAAAACCCTTTCAGTGTCTTTGGTATACCTAACAAAAATCAGCAAATCCTTAAATTCTGCTCGTCTTCAGTTGTTGGCTTAATATAGATGTAGCCTACTAGTTACACCCGTGGTCCGCACGGGTCCAGAATTATTTTTTTTGGAAATGCAAAGATAATTTATTCAATGTTATATTGATAGAATAGAATATTAGACATGCTGTTTGTGAATGTAAGAGAGTTCACCGTACCACATACTAAAGAATAAAGATGCAATTGAATAGAAGCAATAGTGACAAACTTTATTAGCACTGGGCCGTTTCACAAGGGCTAACGTTATTTAGCGTGAGCGCAACTAATCGGCAAAAACGGTGATTAAACACCTCTTTTGCTGACGTTTGTCGAAAACGTTTTGTGGCTACGAAATTAAAAAATTTTTTTATATGTTTTGTGGCTGTGATCGAGGTAGCAAGCCACAAACTATTTTGAAGGATCATGGGAAATATTAATACTTCCGGCTTTTTTTTAATTTTTCGCGTGACGACTAGACTTGAACTTTAAAAATGGAAGACCAAAACAACAAGCTTGCCATACAAATATTCTTTAGTCTATCGTGATAGCAACCCTTTTCTCTCTCCCAAAAATGAAGAGTAAGCTTAAAGAGTTATCTGACCTTAGCAAGCGTTTAGGGTGTTTCTTAGGCCCCGTTTGGCGTAAGCGTTATTCGCGCGGCGACCGTTATCTAGAGAAACTCACCCCGTTGTCGTTGTTGCAAAACACAGGTATTCTTCGTGTTTTCCGAGGTAGATTCGGCAATTTCCAACACAGCTCAGGCGACGCAAACGACACAAAATCAGATTTCAAGGAAATGTAATACATTTTGCGTTCAAAATCAACTTTCAAAAGTAAAATTTTGAACCAGACATAGCGGGATCGCGTCCCAACGCGTTCCGGCTTTTGGGACAGTGACAATATTCAAGTTATTGAACATTGTTATACTAACACAAGAAAATGTTCATTCAGTAACAGAGTGGCACCCCTATGGAACAAATTACCTACTAATATGAAAAGTGCACTAAATAAGCTTACTAACTCTTTCAAAAATCTATTAGACAAGTGGGAAAATTATAAAAAGTGTTATTATATGACTATGACGATTGATTTTCAATCATCAAAAAACCTGAGCAATCGATATACCTTGAATGATTTTACATTACAATTGCACAAAACGAAAGGACTTTAAAAGCATAACGGCTATTTAACCTTGTCCCTACTTTCTGATCTGATCTGAGTGACAAGCAAAAGTCCAACATTTACGCGGTATCCGAGTTTTTATGTTCTTGTACACGATCGGGCCTTCGGCGTATTATATTATTGATGTGCATTAATTTTGTGTAACTCCCTATTCAATAAGAATTTTTACTTTATATTTAATTCAAAGCAGGTAGCCTACTGAGGTAGAGAGCATGTGCCTTCGTGTGTTTTAATGTCTGTGTTTCTAAGCAATATAATGTGAAAAATCTCTAAATTTTAATTTGAATACAATAATCTGTTTCTGGCTCGATTAAAAATGATCAACAGGCTATTTTGTTTTTCACAATGCTGAGAATGTTGTGATATGCTTTTCTTCTTCTTCTTCCAGTTGGGGATGTTTATCATGCCCCGTGCTCACCGGTCTTCATTCAGACCATTACTAGCGCACAGGATGCATGCTATGTGAATTCGAGCTTGTCTCCGTATGGAGTTTACCTTTGGGTCTTTATCTTTACTGCCTGACCGAAGTCCCCAGTTATTATACACCAAAACGGAACCATCAAAAGAATGATGGTGGTTGTCATCTGTAAGAAGAAGAAGACACCAGGCGTTCAAGACTGCACTTGCAAGATCATCTCCAAACATGGAACACTCAATTTTTAGTAAAGTTTTATTTTTTTTGTATTTGACGGTTTAATGTTTTGCCGGGTTAGGGTTAGGGTTAGGGCTACAGTCAGTGTTATTTCAGACTGAATTGTTAAAAGATACACAGTCATTCTAAAGTTTCGCTGAAAACCGACATTGTCACGCGAATGGCGTCACTTTCCATATTTGGAGATGACCAAGTGCAGTATTGAAGTAATTTGAACGTCTTGTGAAGAAGACGCGTCCCACAATAACTTATTTTGTGCACTAACATGTTTTTCGAAATGGTGGGTCTTTAAACTTGAATTTGTGTTTCTTCACTGTATGTAAGACTTACGTCACAAGAAAAACACTTTGACATCATAGGCCTAAACTTGCTCACACTGATTCACTGAGTCAGCAGCAACATGTCTTCAAACGGGCAAAGCTACCGCGAAGTGACACACCGTCGGAAAACACAGTCTTCAACTGGCAAACATTCTTCTTCAGCCGGAGCGCCAGTATTTACCCGGCGCGAACATAACGATGACCGTAGTAACAATGGATTGGCCAGCAAACAGGTAGGTTTACTTCTTCTTCTTCTTCTTCTTCTCTTGAGACGGGCCCACGGTCAATGAGCTGACCATTCTGGCTCCTAAATAAATGGATAAAATTATATGGCCCAACTGTACTAATCATATGAATCTAGAAATCTAAATATTCTATTTCTATAGCAAATCGGGAGGATGGGATGTCCTTGTCCAGAATCAATTGTGCTTTCTCAATGCCAATGGCATCAAGTGATCAACCTAGACATTTTTCCATGGTGTAGATTTGGTTGTAAATATTTCCAAATGAATTAAAAGACCCCGTCTGTGAAACAAATGTCGCTTATGTTACATTAACACACACCTTTTAACTGTACAAAAGGTCAGCCCGAAGGGTTCTCAAGGCCGGAACAGGCACTATCAATTTGTGATGTTTAACACAGCTACTGCATCAACTTTACACTCGTTTCCATTCATCAAACAGGTAAAGTCAAATTCTGAAACCCCAAAATAACTAAGCTACTGTTAATTTATCACACATTTAAGTTGTAGTTTTGTATGTGTAAACACCATGTGTGAATGTTTCATTGTCCATATTTCTGGCCAGAACATTTTTTTATATTCATGATATATAATGGTCTTTGATATAATAATGATAATAAAAGGACAAAAGGGAACTCCGACTACCATTTACAAGAGGCCGTAAATTTATCATACAAATTGTTAAAAGTTGATTAGTATGCTCAATTTAATATTAAAAACGTGTTAAAGTCCCGGCTGTTCGCATGACATTGTCTCGTACCATGACTGCAGCATTTTGCATATTAATTCTAAAAATGAAACAAGACTTACCTGTAAGTTGTAGTTTAATTGTAGTTGTTTGGAGACTTGTGAGTGGCAGGAGCGCTTACTTGAGAGATGCCGCGCGCGGGAACAACCAGGCTTTAGACGCGATTGACCTCCTTGAACCCTAAGAACTAGGGTGG
Source organism: Phymorhynchus buccinoides (assembly GCA_017654935.2). Taxonomy (NCBI): domain Eukaryota; kingdom Metazoa; phylum Mollusca; class Gastropoda; order Neogastropoda; family Raphitomidae; genus Phymorhynchus; species Phymorhynchus buccinoides. The sequence continues at coordinate 24,868 of JAGGCT020000787.1, read as the reverse complement.
GTTAAAGCTGCTATGGAGCTGTGAGGGAGGGCAAGTAAGCGCTCCTGCCACTCACAAGTCTCCAAACAACTACAATTAAACTACAACTTACAGGTAAGTCTTGTTTAATTTTTAGAATTGTTTGTCGCCTTGCGATTGGCTAATCGCCCTTACTTGAGATTTTAGAGCGAGGAGGTCAATTGCTGTACTAAGGCCACACAAATGTTTTAAATGTTATTTACAAATTTAAATCTGTACACATTCACATATTCACAGAAAGAATGAGGTCCACTTGCACTTCTTGAAACGAAGTAGTGTTATATTACATATTTACAAATTTGTCGAGGACTGACTGACTGAAGGTCCTTTTGCAGTTGTCCATGAGCACAGGTTTACAATAAAATTTCTTGAATGTAGTCTCTTTTGTCCAACCGGCTGCGGCCATAATGGAGTTCAAGGGCACATCCCTACTGAACGCAGCAGAAGTACTGGCTGCTCTGGTGCTGTGTGCAGAGAAAACGGATATGTCAATACCTGCTGATTCTAGCACCATTTTAATCCAACGGGAAAAAGTATTTCTTGAAATGGGGCAATATGGTTTTACATAGGAAATGAATAGTTGATTCCCCTGCCTTAGCGCTTGCGTCCTCTTCAAGTATTCAGTCATATGAACCACAAGACAAAGTTTGGGATTAGAAAAACACATCATTTCCAATGGTTTTATATGCTTTCCAGGTTTTGTCTGTTTAAGCACCGATTGATAGCTTATCCTGCACTTTCTTTCACCAAGCTTCACATCCTCTATTGTCAAAGCATGGAGAGTTTGACCTCTCTGACCCGAGACTAAGGCTAGGATCATTGCCAATCTTAATGTAAGATACTTAAGCTCCATTTTTTCTACCGTGTCCCATCCTGCAAGGTGTTGTACTACTGAATCTACATCCCATATTTCTTGGTATTTTGGAATGGATGGCCGATTTTCAAATACTCCCTTAACTACACGACACACCACTGGATGACTACCAAAAGATTCTTTCCCTTGACTACTTAAGTATGCTGACACAGCACTCCTAGCTAGATTTATTGTACTCTGGCTCACTCCAGTCTTGTATAAATCAGCAAGAAAATTGGCTAAGTCTATGTGTGATGGGGAGGAGATATGGGTTTTTTTTTCTACGTACTCTCGCCATTTCTTTATGTAGCTGTCATACGCCTTCGATGTAGTTGGGCGCCACGAGTCCATTGCAAGGTCCACTGCTTCCTTTGTCATTCCGGCATGCTGGTAGACTTGCCGCAAATCTTGCAGACTAGCAGATTCAGGCGTTTTTGTTGGATGAGAGGGTGGATCTCGTCTGGTCTGCTGGGTAGCTGAAGTAGCCTGGTCCTGCATCGGAGGCGTATTGGTGGGGCCAGCAGCAGTTTCAACAGAGTTGGATACCACACCTGAGTTGGCCAATCTGGTACCACAAGCACTCCCATGGTGTTGTCTTGCTGGACTTTCTGTAGGACTCGTGTCACCACACTGAAAGGTGGAAACATGTAAACAATCATGTTCTCCCAAGAAATACTGAAAGCATCAACAGCGAAAGCAGCAGGGTCAGGTCTATTAGACACATATTTCTCCATCTGCTTGTTAAGTCTAGATGCAAACAAGTCAATGCACGGAAGAATGTCCAGCTTTTGAAATGCTGTGTTCAAGGACGTGCTATTAAGTTTCCACTCTGCATCCATGTTAACATGCCTGGATTCGTAGTCAGCAATGACATTCAACTGACCAGGGATGTAGGCAGCACTGAGCCATATGTCATTTTCGTAACACCATGTCCAAATGTCATAAGTCAATGAATTGCACATATCTGAATGACTGGTGCCCATGTGTTGAATGCAAGATACGCAAGTCATATTATCACTTTTGATTCTGACATGTTTGCCCGACAATTTGTCCTTAAAACATTGCAACGCCAGAAATGCAGCTTTCAATTCCAACACATTTATGTGAAACATTTTTTCCTGTACAGACCATTGTCCACCAGATGATACACCCTCACAGTCACACCCCCAGCCGGTAAGGCTAGCGTCAGAAGTAACAACAATTTCAGGTTCACTTGTACCAATGTCATTACACGCGTCATCTATATTCACAATCCACCAGTTTAGTTCCTCTATGCTTTTGGCAGATAGAGTCATGATCTGGTCATAATCCCCACAGTTTTCCTTGAGTGCTCTGACTTTGTCCCTTTCCAGGCCCCGATAATGGAGAGCTCCATATTTCACGGCCACAAGACTAGCAACAATTTTCCCTATAGCCTGTGCCAGCTCTCTGATTTTCAAGCGCTTTCTGCATGTCAACTCTCTGCAGCTGTCTTTTAGACCTTTTTTCCTCTCATCGGTCAACCTGACTGTCATTGATTCTGAGTCAATTATCACACCCAAGTACTGAATCTGTTTGCTAGGTTTTAATTCTGATTTGGTTGGGTGAATGAGGAAGCCTAATTTCCTGAGAGCAGTCAAAGTGTCCATCACATTCTTCAAGCACTCTTTCTCTGTGAAGCCAAAAAGCAAACTGTCATCTAGGAAAACTGTAGAGATATGTCCTTTCATCCTCAGCTGAGCAAACACAGGCTTCATTAGTTTTGTGAACAAGCGTGGGACAGAGGCGAGGCCATTGGGCAGAGCATTATATTCATAGTGTTGGTCCTTCCAAACAAATCTGAGTAGCTTTCAGAATTTTGGGTGCACAGAAACCGAGTAATATGCATCTTTGAGATCAACTGAACTCATGTAGCAATCTTTTTGAACTAAGGATAAAGCAGTAGTCAATGTTTCCATTTTGAAATGATGGTATGTTATTTCCCCATTCAGTCTCTTTAAGTTTAGAATCATCCTCTGCGACCCATCCTTCTTTGTCCTAGTAAAAATGGGGGAGATCACTTCGCCTTTCTCTTGTTCACAAACTGATATGACACCTTTAGATAGCAGCTTTAGAATCTCCTCATCAACAATGACACACTCATTTTCGTTCAAAGGGATAGTCTGAGAAGCTGACAATCTGCTGAGATTTTCAAGGGGGCAGTCAAACTGGAGTTTTGCGCCCGACACTAAGCTCAGACTTTCTGGATCAGAAGTGACGTGTAACCAAGACTCTCTAAACTCCGTAATTCTACCTGCCTGAAACAAAGAGGCTTCATCCTTAAGACAACTCTTAATCTGTGGTAGCATGGCCAGAAATTCACTCACCTCTGCAACTGAAGGCAGATCTGCTATGGAAGCTAGTAGTGCCTGCCCCCTCTGTGGCTCTGATGGCCTCTGTTGTGGTACTGGTAGTGGTAGTTTCGTTTCTGCGTGTGGCCTCTGAACGACCCCCTGTACTGGCGGTAGTTGTGACGAGTGTTGCCTAAAAAAGCCCTTCTGTCGTGTTGGCTGCCAAACTGAAAGTTGTGATGCTTTTCAGGTGCAATCGTTGCCTCCACTCGGTCCGTTTCTTTTATGTCTTTCAGAGTGTTGGAGACATTGTCGCCAAACAAGGAAGTTGTGACCGGAACATTTTGTCCACACATCTTGGCAACAGTCTTGCTCACGAAGGGGCGAATGTCACTGCGCCTGCGCAGTGAGATCTCGTGGCTTGCGTGGCCGAGTAGACCAATCGCGTCTGTGCACCGCTTGAACTCTTTCTCAGAAAAATCGTCTGCTGCAAGCATTGAGTCGGCGACTTGTGAGATAGCCGTGGCAGCTTTCGTCAGGGCTCTCTGTATGTGTGAGAGCTTCAGGTCGGCCTTGCGCGCGTACTCCGGGATTTGTTTCCAGACGGGCGTATTCACCGTTGGAACTATCATTACTGTGCAGTTCTTGGGCCGATTGTACGTTTCAAATCGCTTCTTCACAAGATCGTCTGACAAACTTTCTTGAAATCGCGGGTTGATTATTTTCGCCAACTTCTCGTTGATCTCGTCCCCCACAGGCTCATTCTGCTTTCTGTACTCATTTTTGATCTCCTCTAAGACAGAGATCCATGCTGGTTCTTTTTCTTCTTGTGTTTCTTTCTCGGCCTGTTTCTCTGCCACCAGTTTCCTGATCTCTTCCTCTTCATCGAGTTTGTTAAAAGAATCTCCGTCATGAATGCTCAACACATCGCAGTCGGAGGTTGCGTGGGAATCTGCGTGATGGCCTGTTTTCCGCCTCTTGTGCGTGGGCTCATCCTCGGGCTCATTTTGGCGGACTTTGGGCGATGAGGATTCTATTTTCTTTTCCAAGGTTTCGAACTGTCTTGACCACCTTGCCTCCATCTGTAGAAGTAGCATTTTTATATCGCTTGATTCGTGTTCTGCAGGCTGAAAGCTGCATCCTTCACTTTGCTCCGTATCTGACATCGCGACTCACTGGAATTCCCACCAAGCTGAAAGTGGCGGTCAAAGATAATGGCGCCGACTGAGAGCGGCGGTCAACTGGTGCCAACGAATATAAGTAGGCCTACAATAGGTTTCCAACAAATTTACACCGCTGAAAAGGCTTGTATAACACAATTTTTGCTTTTCTTTCCTGTTTGCACAATTAACTTATCACAGCAACGCTTAGAAAAGGTTAGATTTTTAAGTTCTGGATTTGTGGGCCTAGCACAACACATCTGCACCCGGCAACGTTCTGGCATCGACTGGTTGTTCCCGCGCGCGGCATCTCTCAAGTAAGGGCGATTAGCCAATCGCAAGGCGACAAACAATTGTTGATGCCATATGGCTTCAGAGCATGAGGTAAACACGGTAAATGCCGGAAAACAGTCTCAGATCTGCAACAGACTTTCATTTTGTTTTAAAGTAGACTATGTGATTCTGAGTTACAATGAAGGTCAAGTTATCCTATCTCTGGACGAATTGCTTCAAAAGAACTCAGGTACTTGTCAAATTTCTCAAACGCCAAGACCCTTGTTAACAGTTACTTTTCAATCTGACTGTATCTTTGTTCTGATGATGTCAGTGTATGAGAAGCAAAGGCAATGGGCTGGAGCTCGCCATTCTTGTCTTGCTGTAAAATAACTTTGCCCAACCCTTGAATCAGCACTAACAACAGTGGGTCGTTCAGTACTGTAGAATGAGAGTGATGGAAGATAGCTGATGATTGTTTTCACTCCTTTAAATGCCTTTTGCTGTGGACTATCCCAGCGCCACTGTGTGTCCTTCTTCAGCAGGCCAGTCATGGGCTTCATCACAGCGGTTGACCAGGGCTTCTGATCTTTTCCCCTGCTCACCCCCTGTTCAGAATTTTAATGGGTATTTTCACTGCAAATTTTAAGGGGTAAAGGCGAAAACATGGGAGAAGCTCCATCGCCTGCAAATCCCCACACCATGCACAATGAGCATTCAACGATTTGGGCTTTCTGCGCGATCCAGTATAATTTTATATCTAGCCTAGACAGCTTGTGACAGAAAGGCCTAACAGATGATTGAAATACGTAGAACGTCATTAACTTACTGATATGTAACGGTTGTGTTCACGCATGCATCATCATATTAATGTGTCATTTAGGGGGCTAAATGAGATTTTAAAGGGTAAATCTCACGCAGTTTCAGATTCAAGGGGGTGATTTGAGAGCTCTAGTGTATAAATATGCACAATCTGTACGTTATCAGAAGCCCTGGTTGACAGATCTTTGGCGAACCTGCGAAGGTAGTTGATCATGCCAAGGACGTGTTTGAGTTCAGTCACATTCTTTGGCGCCTCCAGCTTGGAGATAGCAGCCACCTTCTCAGGGTCATGTCTGATGCCCTCAGCACTGATGATATATCCAAAAAACGACACTTCGGATTTGTTGAAATGACACTCTTTTTTCCTCTCTTTTTTTGTGGTCTTTTGTCATGATTCAATCTCAGTCCTGACTTTTCAATGCGTCGTAGCACTTGGGACAGTCTTTCATCATGCTCTTTCTGAGTCCGTCCATGGGTGAGAACATCATCCTGACATTTTCCTTTGGAATTCTTTTGGGCCCACATTGATACCCATGGGCACTCGCAGAAAACAGTATCGCCCAAAGTTTATGATGAATGTTGTCAAAGGAGCACTGTCAGGGTGGAGGGGAACTTGGAAGAACCCACTGGAGACATCAAGTGTTGAAAACACTTTTGATCTAGCAAATGTTGGCCAAATGTCTTCCAAACTGGGTAGCATGAGGTAAGACCTTTTGATGTTCTTGTTGAGCTTCTTGAAGTCAACACAAACACGAATTTGCCGTTCTTCTTTTTGATTGGAACAATGGGTGCACAGTAATCAGTAGGGGTGCTCACTTTCTTGATCACACCGTCTCTTTCCATCTTGTCAAGCTCCTCTTTCAGCTTTGATTGAAGTGGAAATGGGATACGTCTGGCTGTTGTCACACAATAAGGTTGTGCATTTTCTGTCAGCTCCAACTTCACTGGCTCAGTTTTGAGAAGACCTGTTGATCCAAAAAAATTGTCATCAATGTCTACTTTTTCCAGGCGTTTCATGAGACCCATAGATTCAGAGACTGATCTGGCCAACAAGTTGGCTCCTGCTGACAACAACAACGCGAAAACGATAGGTCACAGGTCCTCTGTTGCGCTCTCTTCTGGTAATGTTGGCAATGAACTCTCCAAGTCCAAATTCCACCAGGAGAGTTTAAAGTATGGAATTTTTGATGGAAAAAGTTTTGGTTGATTTGGCAGTTGCTTGAAGTCGGCTTCTTTAAGCACAGTAACATCAGCTTAAAGTTGACTGGCTATCCATAAAAGTCAAGGTCCACTGTCCATGCACTTCTTCCTTCTTCCACATCCACTGTCGCAGCATCCAGGTAAAAGTCGTCGTCAGAGCACTCTTCTTGAACCAGGTTTACCGTTTATGCTCTATTCTTGCACATGCAGCCAAAATGATTTTGACCACCACATAGTCTGCAATGCTGGCCTTGGGCTGGACAGCTCTTCTCTCCATGTTCGTAGCCACACTTGCCACAGTTTGTTTTCCTATGTTGAACTGATGGGGTTCTGTCAACAACTCGACGGCCACTTCGCGTACCACCGGCTGTTTTGTTGCCTTTGAAACCACAACTACTCACTCTGCCATGACCTGTGTCATGACGAGAGCCTGAGCCATGATTTCCACAACATGTCTCTTCAATGTTGAGCTTTTCAAACTGCTTGATCTGCTCTTTCTTATGCTCTTGCTGGCGAGCTATGGTGCTAGCTTTCTCCTGAGTCAAATCACCACGAAGCTGCAACTTTTCTTTCAGTGCACGATCCCGAAGTCCAATGGCAAGCCTGCCTCTGACTTGCTCTTCTGGGTCAGCGTAGTTGCAGTACTTCACCAGAACATTCAGCGCCCTCACAAACTCCTCAATTGACTCTCCCCAGGGCTCCCAATCGTTCAGCAAAACAAAGGGTCCCAGGGACTCCTTCACTTACAGTATAGAAGGTCCTAGAGGCGGGATAGAGGGGCCTAGTGGCATTGCAAATGCTAAAAAGAATTTTTCTAGTGCATCCCTGGGACCCCCTGCACATTCTTTTAGAGGGTCCTTTAGAATTTTAGTGCTTCATAGACCCCCAAATGGGGGTCCCTGCTCCCTCTTGTTGGGGAATTGAGTTGAACATCGCTCTATCATGGATGACGTTTCTTTTCAGAAGAAAATAATCGTCAGACTTTTTCATTAGAACACCAAAATCAGTGTCCACGTCCTCAGGCTCTCCTCTTTCATTCACAGCCCACTTGAACGTTTTCATGATCTGGACTGCCTGTTTGCTGTCCATTGCGTACAACAGAGAATCCTTCTGAACATCACCTGCTTCTTCGTGAAGTTTTGTCGCTCTTCAAAATCGAAGAAAATAATCACTCCACTCCTCCCAATCGGAAGCCTGAAAAGTAAATTTGGGGGTACCATCGTTTTTGTCACTGTGTAAACAAATGTTTATGTCTAAATCTAAATCTAGTTGATTCAGCTTCTTTTCAATAGAAAAGTTTTCAGTAGAGCTACCAATCTTCAGTACAACTATACCAACCGTCTTTGACACCATCTCAGGTGGCCTGCGTACGTGGATTCATACGTCCAGGACGACAAGGGACATCACACAAATTAAGACACAATTAAGACGATTAAAGACCCAACCGGGTCATAATATTAAAGGGACACCCTGACCGATGAGTTTTTGTAAGAAACACGTCGAGATCACCAGAAAAAACACTCTTTACAGAGATTGCAACACTCACTTTGCTCTCGTTTCCTATAAATCAAACTGTCTTATTGGCGATTCCTCCTTGGCGGAGGTGCTGGAAGTCAAATTCTTTCATCCAAAGAGAAGACGTGTGCCGCTTCTTTTCGAATGGCCGCCAAATTGTTTGCACAACATTTTTGCAATACAAGCCTTTTTTTTCTTTTCTTTTTTAAATTTTATATAGTTGATCTAAAGGAGTTTCGCTCACAACAAAGGAAATAGCTCCATTGTTTTTTTTTTTACTGCACTACAAAAAAAGAAAACGCTTCAACCACAATGAGTGACCTCCACCCACTCCATTCAAAATGGCTACTCTCTCCGGCATCTCCGCCAAGGAGGAATCGCCTTTTTGGCGGCTTAATTTATAGGAAACCAGAGCAAAGTGAGTGTTCCGATCCTTGAAAAGGCTGTCTTTCTGGTGATCTCGACGTGTTTCTTGCAAAAACTCATCCACCCGGGTCAACCTTTAACAATGTGTTCATTGCAAATTTAGAAATGCCTGAGCACAGTCGGTGGGTGGGGAGAGTTAAGTCATGGACTATGATGCATCCATGTCCGGACCACTTTTTCTGAGACTGCTACGTCCCTGCAATGTTGAGGTTTCCTACTGAATGATGCTTTAATGACACGTGAAAACGTTTAAAAAGAAGGATATGCTTTGAAAGAATCTCTTCAACAGGTCTGGAATTATTCAGAAAACAATTTTTTTTCTCTGAAGACCCTCTTTTGTCCAGCTCTCTGTATAGTATCTTTGTATTACTAAGTACTGGACCCAGTCTCTTCCTCCTATACATAAATGACCTGCCCAACAATCTGGACTCCACCGCACGGCTTTTTGCTGACGACACAGAGAGATCAACAGCAGTGACAATCAGCACCTCGTCCAGCAAGACCTTGAGCAACTTGCAAAGTGGGATGAGCGCTGGAAAGTGACTTTCTTGGAGTGACCCTGACTAATGATCTGAAATGGGACCTCCACATCAGCAACACAGTCAACAAAGCAAACAAGACGCTTGGCTTTGTAAGAAGAAACCTGAAGATCTGCAGTCGAAAGGCGAAGGAGGCTTCATACAAAGCTCTTGTCAGACCAGTGCTCGAGTATGCTAGTTCTGTATGGGACCCCACCACAAAGACCTGCATCGACTCCATTGAGAAAGTTCAGAGGTGAACGGCAAGGTGGACCATGCAGGACTACAACAAGGCAACCTCTAGCGTCAGCAACATGCTGGAAGAGCTTTCCTGGCCCTCACTGCAACAGAGAAGAAAGAAGGCCAGACTCACCACACTGTATAAGCACAGAAACGGTCTCCTGAAAGTTGAGACAAAACATGCCCCAACATCAAGCTGCCAGAAGAAAAGCGGACACCAAACCAACTCCCAGGCGTATGACACCAAATCGTGTCAAACCCAGTAGGGAACTTTCTTTCCCCACACAATCCCTGTGTGGAACTGCCTCCCCGACGACACTGCCACTGCACCATCCCTGACAGTCTTTGAATCCAGCCTTCAATGTCACCTGAACTGGACCAACATCCCAGACTCTGGAGGGGAGCCGGCGTCAGCTGAGCTCTCAGCCACAACCCAGCACTGAAACCTTCAACAAACGTCCCTACCCCAGTCCCTCCATCTTCACCCCCAATTATTTTTACCCCAGTAGTTAGGGATCTGTTTGTTATGTATTTGTTTGTCTTTTTGGTTGGGGCTTGGGCATTGCCTTATGGAGTGTCTAGGGTCAGCTAGTTCCCAGCTTGCTGGGGGCGAACGTGAAATTTAGTTGCTGCTGGCAGCTCCCTGTAGTCTTCCCCTTTCCAGCCCAGAATTACGTGGTTCTTTACTTGAATTTTCCTATTGATTCTAAGCCAATCTGATACCTTGTATGTGTATTCACTTTCTCTTCCTCTCTCTTTCTTCTGATTCTTTTTCTATGGTCACCCCCTAAAGTGTGTAATTACAATTACTTCTATATAAAGAAGTTGGTCACCACCACAGAAGAAGAAGAAGACAAGAAGACAGAAAAAACCCCACTCAGAATCATTCAAAACCTAAATTTGGTCAACCTGTTGCAAACAGTATGTGAAAAGATAGAACTGGACTCTGCCCAATATAGGGGTTTTATAGACCAGATTCACCCCTCTCCCCCAAATGAAAATTTTGAACCCTATCGTTTTTATGTTTTGGGTACCTTATATTAACCTATATAATTATGCATCAAACAAAACAAAAAAATCAATTTTAGCAAACTGAGCGAGACGACATAACATCCCTGACTATTAGTCGCTGGGCTGGTTTCTCATAACAGGGTTATAAAGTCAATAATCTCTTTTTTTAAATCAATTTTGAATTATTAGTATTTTCATGCTTTCTGACATCTTATCTTTCATATCCAAAAAGGACAGCCTAACTAAAAGTGCTTTAAAATTAGTAGGTTGATGCATTTTCTTAGGATAGGCTAGACTTTAGACAGTGATTTCTCAAAATGGCCGACAGTCACCCTACCAACTTTAAATGCCAATAACTCTTGAATGAAAAAAGATACAAGAATGGTTGTTATATCATTAGAAAGAGAATTGCCTGAAGTTTCCAAATGTGCCAGTTTATCAGAATGGTCGTTTTAACACTAAATGTCCCTTTCATGGTGCTGGGTCATTGAACCCCGGCAGTCGTGCGCGCCTGCTTGAGGGTGGTTTCCAGGGTTCCCCCCCCCCCCCCCCCCCTTATCCCAAACATGGACCTTATACAAGGGTAAAAACAAATTAAAATGGCTCAATTTTTGCTTTAATAATCACTAAATTGCAAAATTTGTCGGGGTCGAATACCGTAACTCAGTACATTATGCAGCTCCCTGGACTCCCCGCGGACCCTCCCCCCCCCCCCCCCCCCAATCATTTGGTCCGCCCCTGTTGTGAGTGTGTGTGTGTGTGTGTGTGTTGTCAATCTCTAACAGTCTTCTAATGCTTTCTGAACTTACTTCGGATTCTCATTCAGGTAATTCATTATGCACGTTTTTTCCATTAATATAAATTCATTTAGAAACAACTCGTCTCAGTTTTTGGCTGTTTTTTTATGCAGTGAAACTGATTTGCCTTTTCGCAGAATTTTGCTGAGTGTCAGTCCTTTCTAAGTCGATGTTTTAGAGCTAATTAACTCAGTTTGAAGCAGCCAGATAGTAGAAGAAAACAGCTCAGTGCATCCATGGGATAAGGGGAGGCCAGCATCACAAAGCACCGGAACTCTTGACGAAAGAAAACTAAACTAGGTGGTCTTTCGGCGGACACATTTTCTTTAGTTAGCAGACCGTAGGTTTCTTCCTCATCTTGATCCTTTTTTCTTTGAAAGTATCTCGTTACCACAGGTCTAATTCATAATGGCCGCAAAGGAAACAGCGAAAACGAAAAAGGTTTGTAGCCATTTAGGCCTAATGATGTCTTTAAAATGTATGACAGTGTAGTGGAAATAGCACGTGTTGTCTGTTGACGATGCTAGATTTGTCATTTGATTTCTGCTTCCAGATTGATGATCAATCTTTCAGGATCAGGATCGTTGCGTCGCGCATGTGCCATTACTGGCAATAGTCGCGACGGTACTAGGAGGGCGCATGTATACCTACAGAAAACAGAAAAAGAAAGACCTTAAACTAAATAAACCCTGTTTGGGCTGAAAAATCGTTTTAAATCGCTTATCTGCATTAAACGGCTTTATATTATGTATTTCTTTGAAAGAAATTGCCTTTCTGAACCGTCTTGGCTATATTTTCTTTATCTCCAAGTCCCCTGAGTCGAAAACGACTTGATTTTTTACTTTCAAGCGGGAGGTTTGAGGAAGTATCTCGCATACGAGATGAAAGCGTGAAAAAAATGAGACAAAATTGAGTCATTGCACCCCTTGGCACCGAAAGTGAAAGCAAAACAATGGCAGAATTCATGACTATGTAGGCCTAGCTTCTTCACAGATCTTAGGCTTACCGTGTTATCAGTTTTGTTTCTAACATGATTTCAGAACACCAAAGTGAACACTACTGATGCCCACTGTTTGAAGAACATGAAGAAAATGACGTCAATTATTAATATGACACAGATTGAAGCGCCTTCAATAAAACGTCAACAGGCCGTATGACGTAGAGAACAATAGCGGAAAGTAGGAAAGTTAGGGGGCCTGTTCCTTACCATAAAAATATCAATAAATCATAAAATAATGATCAAAAAGGTGCTTATTTAGTTTTTTTCATTTTTATAAAACGACCTTTATTCAAAACAACACAGTATAATTATAGTGGAAGACAGAATGGCAGAATTGTGCATTTTCAAGCAGCAAGCATGAAATTTGGCATGATGGTATCTTAGTTATGGTGTTTTTATCAATTCCTGATGTAGGGACATTTGCAATTCAGCCTTTAACCCTTTCAGTTCCAAGGGTATTTTCGGGGGACAAAAATACATTTGAAAAAAATCTAGTGGTATGCATTTTCATGAAACAAGCATGAAATTTGGCATGATATGTTCTTATGGCATGTTTATCTATTTCTGACAGAGGGACATTTTCTATTTAGCCTTTAGCCCTTCAGTGCCAAGAACCTTTTGATCACAGGCAGTTATAATTAAAACAAAATTCTAGTGTTGGGTATTTTCATGTAATAAGCATGACATTGGATACGATTGTTTCTTATGGTATGTTTATCAATTTCTGATGTAGGGACATTTGCAATTCAGGCTTTAACCCCTTCAGTGCCAAGGGCATTTTGATTGTGAACAGTTATTTGATTTAACAAAAATTATAGTGTTGGGCATTTTCATGTAACAAGCATAAAATTGGGCATGGAGGTTCCTTACGGTGTGTTTATCCATTTCTGACAGAGGGATATCATCAATTCAGCCTTTAACCATTTTGGTGCCAAAGGCATTTTGAATGAGCGGCGTGGGAGCAATGCTACTGTACGGCCCAGAAGATGGGACAGCAAAATAAAAAAAATATAAAAAAAATATTCTAGTGGTATGCATTTTCAAGAAACAAGTATAAAATTTGGCATGATATTTTCTTATGGTGTCTATCAATTTTTGACATAGGGACATTTGCAATTCAGCCTTTAACCCCTTCAGTGCCAGGGGCATTTTGATCGCATTTAATTAAACAAAATTGTAGTGTTGGGTATTTTCATGTAACAAGCATTACATTTAACATGGTGGTTTCTTATGGTGTGTTTATCCATTTTTTATGTAGGGATATGTTCAATTCAGCCTTTAACCCCTTCAGTGTCAACAGCATTTTTATTGCGGAACTTCTTAAGGGAAGACAGGGGTAAGAAGCCCATGGGCAGGTAAGAAGCCCATGTCAATTATCTCATGAAATAAAGAATTTAAGTCAAATTTGCCCATGAGACGAATGCTAAACATTAACACTCGTCTCATGGGCGAAATGTGACTGAAATTTGCTATATTTCATGAGATAATTGGCATGGGCTTCTTACCCGCCCATGGGCTTTTTACCCCATCTGACCCTATATATGTCCTAAACACTGACGGGTTAAGAACCTTGGATTTTGTAACCAAGAGGTAGCTCCTGATGGCTCACATCTGTTTTCAATCACTAAACTAAAACAATCTTCCACAATCTTCTGTTGGTCACTTCAATTCAAGATATCAACTTTTCCTAGTACATTCACCCCCCTACACCTCTCTCTCTCTCTCTCACACACACACACACACACACACACACACACACACACACACACACACACACACACACACGCATGAGCACACACACACACACACACACAAACACAAACACACTTGTGAACACACACACACACACATAAACCACATACATCACACAATCTCTCTCTTTCTCTCTTCTCTTCTCTCTCTCTTTCTGTGTCAGTGTGTATCTCTCTGTCTCTGTCTCTCTCTCTCACACACACACACATACAGACACATACATAGATCTTCACAGACACAAACACACACATAAATCTACACACACACACACACGTGCGCGCACGCGCACACACACGCTCATTTGCTTTTTACACAATCATTACTCTGTTTTTATTTATTTCTAATACGTGGTAAAATTTAACATGGTGATAGCCCTGACATGGCCTTTGTTGTCGACAGGGCTATAATTTTAATCTTAATCTGACTGAGTACACTCTGCGGGTACACTCCTGAGTGTTCATACTATAACCTAATTTTGAACTTGTTGTATGAGTTTGATCAACTCTGCTGTTTTCATACCTTTCCGTCTACCACTGTGTGCGAACGTGAGCGAGCGAAAATGGTGTTTTACGTCCTCTTGGTCTGAATCAGACACATATGGGACATTTGTAAATATGGTTATGGTGGGAACAATGCTGGAGGCAATGCCCGGAGGCAGTACGAAACCAGTAAAGTCCCGATTTTTTATTCATACAGATAGCTGTAGCGGTGACCACGCCTCGGTTAAACCTCATCGGCTATGGCACCGCCACAAGATCGTTATATAATGTAATGTGTGCGAACGCAACGACGACGACGAAAATGGTGTTTTACGTCCTCTTGGTCTGAATCAGACACATATGGGACATTTGTAAATACAAATATGGTGGGAACAATACTGGAGGCAATGCCCGGAGGCAGTACAAAACCAGTAAAGTCCCGATTTAAAAAAATTAATACAGATAGGTGTAGCGGCAACCACGCCTCTGTTAAACCTCATCGGCTGTGGTACCGCCACAAGTATGCGTAGCAAAAGCTTCAATCTAGTCCTATGTGTGCGAACGAAAAGAAAAATGAAGCTTTACGTCCTCTCGGTCTGGAACAGACACATATGGGACATTTGTAAATACAAAGATGTGGAACGATACTGGAGGCAATGCCCGGAGGCAGTGCAATACCAGTAAAGTCCCGAGTTTTTAACAATATAGATAGGTGTAGCGGTAACCACGCCTCGGTTAAACCTCATCGGCTATGGTACCGCTACATATTTTTCTATGTGTGCGAACGCATCGTAAATTTGAGTTTTACGTCCTCTCGACCTGGGAAGGCACATATGGGACACTGTGTGCGAACGCGACGAAAATGGTGTTTTACGTCCTCTTGGTCTGAATCAGACACATATGGGACATTTGTAAATACAAATATGGTGGGAACAATACTGGAGGCAATGCCCGGAGGCAGTACGAAACCAGTAAAGTCCCGAGTTTTTATTAATGAGAAACCAGAGTTAGTGTTCATTAATGTGTGCGAACGCGTGCACCTAAGTGTATAGACTATTAATAACATTTACCATACCGTTATGAACATTACCTCAACAGAAAATAGTTATTATAAACCAATACAAATGAGTTATTCAAAGCTAACTTCATTTTATACTTGATCTAGATATACAAACTTTATGTGTTGATAGCAATATCATCCACAATTGCCATGTGATACAGAAAACAAGTCAAACGAACTAAATAAATGTATTATTGGAATGAAAATTACCTCCCCTGAAACAAGGTGTACATGTGTTTTTAACGTCCTAATTGTGCCTTTTAATATTGCATTTTAACTTTAAAAAAATTAACTTCCTGATTTTCTTCTTCCACTTACACGTTCAATGACTCGCCTCTAGATGTGTCTGCCCATTAATTGATTAAATCTTCAAATCTTAGTCGACAACATCTAGATCTAACTAATGATATTCTGTCTTGTAATTTTTGTAAATAAAAAAAAAATTGCTACCGGGCCATTTTTACAGGCGATCTTGGTGGGGAAACTAGTGAATGTGTAATTCGATTCAACTCTTTGTTGTTTAGAACATCCAACTGAAGCACAATATCGAGGCATTTTGTTTGATGGACCCCTAACACGTTCTTTTGTTTTCATCATTTCCTGTTTCAATGCAGGTCTATTTTTGCAGTGAAGCCTTCGTTCAGAGCCCAGGGGTGTCATAGCTGCCGGAAAGTTTAAGTTTTGCTACATTGACTTTATTAAAATATAAAGACAATTCTAGAAAATCTTCATTTCTGCTTAATTTATAGCAATTTTTCGTTTTCATCAATACAACACAATCAAATTGTGATAAGCATGTTTGCGACATGCTTACCACAGGGTTTTCATATCCTTTAAGTCACTGTAATGTCTACTGAGACGGCGTGATATGAACTTATTGAAGACTTGAAGACCTAGCTTGCAGCCTTGCACTGACGCCTGACTACTTGCAGACTGTCAACATGAACATGATTCGCTGTGTGTAGGCTAAATAGGCCTACACCCATGGGGTTTAAACTAAGGATTAATCCTCTTTTTGCTTTTGCATACATTTTGGCAATGTGACTGTTTTTATTCTGTCAAACTGATATATCTGGGCATCAATTTCTGGATAATGGCTTGCAACATTAATTAATTTACTTACCTTGATTTTGACTGTGGCTATCGGCTGTTTTATACAATGTTTGGCTATCCACCTCATGTTCTCGCCTTCCAATGTCAACGTATTGTTCTTTCCGTTTCATTAAAACAACCATAACCTAATCCTAACCCTATCCCTTTCCAGAGTAAGGCAGAATGTGGCTTCTTAATCAGCAGATCGCGTTCATGTTGACGGTCTGCGAGTAGCCAGGTGTTTGCACTGGGTTTATTTTAAGACTCAGTTTGCTCACACTGTGACAGGCTCCGGAGAACTTCGCGACTAGAGTCTGGGACTGGGAGCACTGACTGGAAAACCTACTGCTGCTGTCGCCACGTCTGATGGCCCCGCTCTGGGGTCATCGGACTAGCAAGCAGCAACAGCACCCTCCCCTTCCACCCTCCTCTCCCCATTTGCCACCCACAACCCAACGGATCAACAGTTTCTTAGTTCTCTTCTATCTCAGTATCTGTGCCCTCTTCTGTTATATTATTTCTTCTCAGGCCTTGAGCATTTTCTTCCGACAAAAGTGGTCTAGAACCTCCCCGGTTCCGTGGCCATGGCAAAATAATCAGTGTTGATTGTGGCCATGCATAGCCAAGAAGAAGAAGACAATTACCCCCCCCCCCCCCCCCCCCCCCCCCCCAGTTCAGCCAGGAAGGAACAGGTTCCACTTCCAGCAACAAGCGGAAAAAAAAAAATGTAATTTAATTTTAGTGGTCAGCGGGGACAGGCTCAGTCAGATGGAGATCTGATCAGCGCACATCAACAACACCGTAAACAAGGCAAACAAGACTTTAGGCTTCCTCCGACGAAATTTGAAGATAGGCTCCATCTCCGTCAAGGAAACTGCCTAAAAAACCTTAGTTCGTCCCACCCTTGAGTACACCGCTTCTATCTGGGACCCTCATACAGCCAAAACCACCGGCAAGATTGAGAGGGTCCAGCGTCATTGAATGTTGTACCTTTTTGCCCTCATCAACCCTCCACAGCACCCTTAACTCTTTCAATCCTGCAGACCGGTTTTCCGGTTTCAAGGCTTAATA
The DNA here is from genome assembly GCA_017654935.2 of Phymorhynchus buccinoides. Classification (NCBI taxonomy): domain Eukaryota; kingdom Metazoa; phylum Mollusca; class Gastropoda; order Neogastropoda; family Raphitomidae; genus Phymorhynchus; species Phymorhynchus buccinoides. The sequence continues at coordinate 7,272 of JAGGCT020000787.1, read as the reverse complement.
CCTTTCAATCCTGGAGAACGGAAAACCGTTCTGAAGAAATAACTCCTTTCAATCCGAGAGACCGGTATTCCGGGATCGTACTTTGGACTTCCCGCAATTCGCGCCATCAAAGTACGTCATTTACCCTTGACCCAGCCCTAACGGGGCTGTTTATGAATAGAATGTGATGCCAGACCCCCCAGCCGTTTACCCTTCCCTTTCCCCCACCCCCTCCTCCTTCCAGCTCTGTGGGAAAGGGGTCTTTTTGAGTGAATGTGTGTAGTAGGTGTGTACTGTGCACGTGGCAGTTTTTGTTGGTAGTGAAAATGGAAGGTGGAGAAAATTCTGATTCTGACCAATTTGACAGAAGAAGAGTGAGTTTAGTTCGTGGCAGCTGTTGAAGCGCATATAGGTGGTGATGATGCTAGTGGTGAGGAGTTAGATTATCAAAACTTACCTTTGTTCTACACTCGACCGAGTTTTGAGTGGATTAGGGGGAATTATGTCACACCAAAACCGAAACTAGGACGGAATTCAAACATCAATCAGGGCCTATGTGTGTGTTAGACACATCAATGAAAGCGCAAGATTATTTTCAGTTATATTACTCTGATGAAATGCTCAGTTCTCTGCTAGAATATACCAACAATAACACCTAAAAAAACCGCACAGAGGAGCCAGAGAAAAACAAAGGTGTAGGTGACAAGCACACCTGTGTGTTGTGCACGGCACGACACCCCAAGTACAAGCATGCACACACTGGTGTCAGCTACATTGTGTACCGACACCCCTTCAAAACGTGTCAAACTACAATGATGTGTATAAAGTGTGGTATCTGTGTTCCAAACAGCTTCACAGTGACTGCTTCAAGGTGTGTCACACACGTGTCACCTATGTGTAACATGTGATGTGATGACTGTGACAGGGGTACATACATGCGTAGATAGGGAACGTGAAAATATTATCTGTGTAAAAAAAGTGTGCAAAATAGTGTGGTGCTTGTCCTCTATATATTTGTGTTGTATCCATACATAATCGTCAAAACAGACAATAAACTGTTGATGTGTTGGGGACAATTATGGTGACAATGGTGACACTTATCTGTGGAGTAATGACAAGCACAATGCACGGGGATGTACAGGAGGCATCGCTTGGTGAGTGCGTGCATGAAATATACAATTTGCTTTAAAAACATTGACCTGCATGATGGTATGTTTTATGTTAAATTGTAAACTTACCTGTTTTACACCTGTGTGTCATCTGTCATGTCACCATAATGTGTCAACATGGTCACAAACAGCTTCTCACATCAATTCCCTACACAACGGTATATCACTATATGACATTCTTAGGTTCGTGTCATGTGGGTTACTGCCGTAAGTCTCTAAAATAAGTACCCCATTATCACATTTTTAACCCTCTATAAATCCAGGAATGAAGGGAATAGATAGATAATAGAAACATAGGAATAAGGGGAAGTAACAGTTAGTGTAAAACCAGGAATGAAAGAGTTAATGTAATTATCAATTAGAAAACGTCGATCGACCAAATATTTGTTGACATTTGGATATCGGAGGGAGCCAACTAGCTACAAGATAGATGGGGTTATCAACAATTTCAAAGTCACATTGATAAACTGTAAGTGTAGCTATGGCAACAGCAGATTTGTGATTGAGGACACAGTCAGACGTTTACCGCACAACATTTTTGTACAATCTTATGAAATTTAAGGTCATTGTATGAATCACAAATAAAAACTACAAAATTCACAACATCGATCCTACGAAATTTTATCCCTGTGCTGAATTAATGTACGGGTCCGTATTTTTCACCAATCACCGGCTAGGAAATGACTGTCATCGGACGCGTTCTGACTATTTACCGCCCGCGCATGCGCACGGTCACTCACATGTTGCTCCTCTTCCATTCACCCGAGCGAGCGTCATTCTCTCTGCACACAACTCAAGTTCCAAAATGGCGGGCTATCAAAGCATCTGCGAAAGTGGTTTCGAAAATGGCATGCCAAAAAAATAAAGCGAGTATTTAGACACATCACGAAAGTTTCCAACAAAGTTTGGTTTCACCTTTTCATCAAAGGCCGAGCACTTCTTCTTTCTCTTCCCAACCACCATCATGAACTTTGGCTCTGTACGGTCTGAAGATCGGATTTTAGGCCTTGGTGCTAGTGCTAATATGATAGGTAGGATGATATGAGGCTCTTGTGGACCAGGATGAAAACCCCACTTCCAGAGTTCCCCTGTCCTTTCTGTACGTGGTATATTCGTCAGGAAAGGCCTCACCTGCTTTGTTGTCTGGTCCCAACCAAGACTGCCACACACAACGTCCGGCTTAGTGTTCTGTATCGTTGCTTGGAACTCTGCCCTGTTTCTTATCACGCTCCGGCAGTTAACGTTCGGTACTCTCAAGTTTTGTTTCTTCGGCGCTCGAATGGAGCATTCTTCTTCTTCTTGACTGTGCATGGCCACATTAAGTAGACCAGAGGAGGAAATCTGAGAATTAAAAGAAAAGATAAAGAGGATAGTAAACTGGATGAAAAAAAGAAGAAAAAGCAGCAGTCTTTGGTTTCCTTATGCTCACAAACCCTGAACCCAGAGGTGGTGTTCACAGCAGTAGGGTGTCCATGCAGGTGTTCCCAGACCCTAGCTGTAAAGCCCTCTGGAGATTTCGCTTCCACGGCCACTGTTGGCAATTCATTCCACTCCTTGGTGCAAGGAAAGAATGAATGGCGGCACTGAGTCTGGCACTAGGGGACAAGGAGCTTTTTTGATTATTTTCATTTTTCATTATTTCTTTTTTATGAAAATACCCCTAAGCTGATTCTAACCCTATCCCTTATCCGATTCAATGTGACATTTCATGATTTGTAGCAAATCAGTGCACAGGATAATGGTGGTTGATCTAGGATTCAAAATCTTAACCACCTCAGATAGAACTTTAGAAGACAAATGGTTAGTGGTAGACTGTCAACATGAACGCAGTCAGCTCATTAAGAAGCAACATTCTGCCCTGCTCGGGTAAGGGTTAGGTTTAGGTTAAGGTTATTTTCATGAAAAGGAAAGAACTTTGGAAGGCAAGAACATGAGGTGGATAGCTAAAAGCTGTCCTTAAGCAGCTGACAGTCACAGTCAAAATCAAGGGAAATAAACCAAGTAATGATCTAAACAATAATCCAGAAATTGATGCCCAGAGATATCAGTTTGACAGAATAAAAACCATTACACTGCCAAAGCATATCCAAAAATAAAGACGATTATCTCCTTAATCTAAACCCCACGGGTGTAGGCCTATTTAGCCTACATACAGCGAATCATGCTGATGGTCTGCCACTAGCCATTGTCTTTGGAAGGGAGTTCCGCTCACTGATGGTACGTGGAAAGAAAGAGAACTTCATGTATCTGGTCTTGCAGGGCAGGAAGGGAGGAGGTAGGCAGGCTGATGGGATTGTCTTGTCTTCCTTGTAGGTGGGTTGAGTGTTGGAGTGTACAGCGTGTTGATGGAGACTTGGCCATGATGGTATTTGTAAAATGTCAGCCTTGCAGTTCGTCTCCTGTCAGCAAGTGGTGTCCAGTGCAGCTGAGTGTAGATTTGGTCAACGCTGGATGTCTGGTGGTAGTACATTACAATCTTCTATTTATAAGACTTGGTCGCTTTGTCTATCCAAAAACGTGTGGCAAGCGTACGGGTCATGATGATTGGCCTGACCTCTGAGGTCGTAACATCACCCTCACTGGCTCAGTGGAAGGCTTCAAATCCTGAATCTAATCAATCACCCTCACAGGCCAGTTCCCCATCCACCATCCCAACAATTCCGATTGAACTGCATGCCACAGCCGTCCTCCTTTCTGCCTGCAAGACCAATTACTGTTACAGGAAGCTTTGGGTGCATTTTGGTGTTATCCCAAGGATCCCACACAAAACAAACTTGTTTCAGTGTGTATGTGTCACTGTGTGTGTGTGTGTCACTCTGTGTGTGTGTGTGTGTCACTGTGTATGTGTGTGTGTAGCTCTGACTCTGAGTCTGAGTCTGAATCCCCTCCCTCCGTCTCATCAGCTGTCCGTCTGTCAGAGTCCTTACCACTTTCTCATTCAGTCATTATTTCTTGTATTTACATTTCATTTGTTTTCCTGTTTCAGGTTTCAGACTTCATTGAAAACTTCAAGAAACAAGTAAGTTTGTTGAATTTGTTTATGTGTCAATCTTAATTTTATAATACTACTGTAGGTGTTGATAACAATCATTTTGTTTGAACTTATTGAAGATTTGTGACATGTTACTGCTGTCACAGTAAATTAAACATGTGATTGTGAGTCAGTGCACTGTTTGTACCATACTTTAGCAAAAATTGTTTTCACTATTTGGCGGTGGCAACTACACAAAGAAAGGTGGAGACAGATACCTGTTGAGAATGTCTGTACGATGAAGAACAGATTTCATCTTCTGCTTTTTGTTCCCTGCCATATGGTAAATATGGTAAAGTACAGTCAACCTTGCAATGCATCCCGCCCCAAATGGCCAATAATTGACATATATTTTTAGTTGCTGTGTATGCTTTTGTTGTTGTTAATGTTATTGTTGTACAATAGGGTCAGTATTCAGTGTGATAAAAAAAAAGTGGTTTTTTTCCAGTTTTTTTCTTTGTTTGCTATTCTTTAGTTGGCAAGCACAGCTCTGTGGTGAGTTAACAAAGAGTTAACATGTGAGTTGTGACGTCTTTTATGGAAAAACAGTTCAAAGAGGTGGGAGTTTTGTGTCTGTTTTTAAAGCATGTAAGTTCAAAACTTGGCATGATAAATTTATGCATTTTCAAAAGAATCCTCCCAGCCTGATGGAAAATAATGTTATACAGTTAACATAGATGAGATTGGTACTCATGTTAGCATTCATGATGGACTTTCACTGTGTCAGTGTCATTAGTCAGTCAATCAACGTTGTTTTACCTAGGTGTTTATTGTGTTGGTGTCATTTGTGTGTGCAGACAGAAACTCTGGTCACAGAAATTTTCCCACAGAAAGTGCTGGACATTGAAGATCTGTACCAGGTATGTGTGTGTGTGTGTGTGTGTGTGTGTGTGTGTAGTTGTATGATCATAAATTATGTGCATGCATATGTGTGATTCTTTACTCTAAACTTTTAATGATTACATTTCTCAATTTCTGTCAAAGAAAATGATGGCAGAGAAAGTGACTGATGTCCATTGCAATATCAACATCCTGTGTATGTGTGTGTAGGTGCTTGCAAATGTAATGCAGAGCAAATCTGTGTTCAGTTCTGTCTTTAATTATTGCATTTCTGTGTCAAAAAATGATGGCGGAGAAGAACAGTCAAGAAGTTTAAGATGATGTCCATTGCAACGTCCATATTCCGGTGTGTGTGTGTATGTCTGTCTGTGTGCTCATTGCATGTTGAGCATGCATGCACATGTATGAGTGTGATTTTCACTCAAAACTGTCCACTTCTTTAATGATTGCATTGCTTTTGTAGAAAAATTAATGGCGGATGAGAAAATAAACTGTCTAACATCAACAATCCAGTATTTGTGTGTGTTCAGGCATACGCTTTTTGTAAAAAAACTGCTGCTACAGAAAAAGACTGATGTCCACTGCAATACCAACATTCCAGTGTGTGTGTAGGTGCTTACGGCTTACAAATGTAGTGCAAATCTGTCCCATTTCTTATTGTGACAACTGCATTTCTGTTGTAGAAAATGCTGCTAGAGAAGAAGACCGATGTCCACTGCAGCATCAACATTCCAGTGCCAGACCCAAAAATGTGTGACTGTGCCAGTGTCAATGAAGAACCCTCAGAGGAGGTATAAATCCTTTTTTCTTTGTCTTTGTTTTATTGATTTGCTTTTGTTTTCTGTCTTTTTAAAAATATAGTTTAACCCTTTCACCGCTAGCCATTTTTCAGCCAAAGATTTGTCAAACTTAGCTGAGTGAATAATAGTTGGTTTTTGCTGTGCTATATAGATACACCTATTTACCTTGGTGGTGTTGGACAATCAATGGCATGAATTCATTTGTGAAACGTGTTCAGTTTTTCTATCAGTCATGATGATGTGCTTGCTGGGGATGTAAAGGATTGAAAAAAACGTTTATACGTTATATGTATCAAGTTAGTGATGTTCGCCATTAATCGTCAACCCCATGGAGGTCTTTACATTTTTAGTTAGAGTGTCCCATTCTTTTTTTGTCCTTTTCCTAAACAGCCCTCAATGAAGAAGAGGAAGCTGGACGCCAACGGCAGCGACAGTCTCAAAGCTACTCTTCCATCAGGTAGCAGACCTGTTTACTCTACTCTTTTCGAGTAGTATTCTACTCAATTTGGACCTCTACTACTCTTCAGAATTGATGATAACGCTCTTTAAATATTGATTGCTACTCATTTTCAGTGAACATTGTTTGATGATTTAATGAAGAGGACTACTCATTTCACACCAAAGCTACTCATTTCAGCTATCCAGACTACTCGAGACTTGTGTAGGGGGTAACCAGGTCTGAGGTAGCTGTCCATTGTCCTGTTTCTCTGTGTTTTCATCGGAAAATAATCACAACACTAGATGCCAAATGTGTGAAATTCGTGTGGGGGTTGGTTTGGTTTTTGTAATTATATCATATTCAAAACCTATTGAAATAATATAGATAAGATAGAATGGTTATCCCTGAGATTCTTTTTGTAGTCCCAGTTCTATAAGAATGGGACTTCATTACGATGGGGATGAGGGCTGTGCGTTTCTCTGCTGTCTGTATGTGTGTGTGTGTGTGTGTGCGTCTATGTGACCAAAGATGTTCCCCTTCATAGCGCCTAACCCACTGAACCAATCTGTACGAAAATTGGTAGAATTATTCTTTAGGGTGCCTATATACTGCATGTGACATTTTGAAGGGGCCAATAGCACAGTGAGAGCTTAGGGCCCCCCTTTTGTTTGCCTGCCAAACCATGTTAAAACTACTGCCTGCCCACTACTCAGAAGGCTTAGCCAGCGACAGCCAACCAGCCAACTCAACTGTCACGTGAGTGTGTTGTGTGTGTGTGTCAGGACGGCAATATGTTGGTTCCACCCCTTTCACCACCTTGCCTAACAAGCTAGCCCTATATGAATGACCAGGTTTGCTATGGAAGGGGGAGGGAGGGTTAGGATTGGGTAGTGGGAAAATGGTTATGTTTGTGGGGAGGGGGGAGGTAGAAGGAGGAGAGTTGGTCAAGTTGGCTTAGAGGTGAGTCGGGGTGAGGGTATGGTTATCATAGTGTAGTGATAGTCTCCCTTTGTG
>JAGGCT020000786.1:0-17500 GCA_017654935.2 Phymorhynchus buccinoides | reverse complement strand
CAATGAGATGGAATCCAACAAAATGTTAATTGACTACTTACCTCTTTCAATTAGCATATATATTTGTATCAAGCAACTGATTTCAATGATCATGTCAGGCATTGTTTGCAATTTGAATACTCTTTAAATGCCTGAAGGACTGATTTTGAATCTACACAGAAGAGAACTTGAAATATAGTTTTTTGATACATGTTTTGAGTGATTTGCAGCTACTGCACATGTTTCATTTGTTTTTGTTTTCACAGTGGCTACGGTTACGGGATTGTTGCAACACTCGGGGATAGTAACTCTTCGTAGTCACATTTTTCGTCAACAATGTATGCACTTTCTTATTTCGTACATCTTTAATGCATCGAGGTTTCATTAAAATAAGGAATAAGGATAGGGTTGTAGTGACTGATATTAGGATTAATATCAGGGACCGGGTTGTCGGCCTGGATAGCTCAGTTGGTAGAGCGCCTGTCTGGTGTTAGGGAGGTCTCGGGTTTGACTCCCGGTCCGGCTAACACTTTATCCCCACAAAAATTACATCATTGGTGTCGGCAGTGGGATAAAAACACACACTGAACACAGACACTAAATAAACACACACACACTAAGTAGTAAGTGAAACTATTTTTTTTACAACAAAATATAGCACTAAACAGGAACACAAATCTTCCTGTGAGTGTGAGTGTACTGGGGGTCTTATGTATAAATAGCTTCCCTACCTTCTGGAAGTTCTGTGCTTGTAACTTCCTCAAATCTGTCACTCCCTTTGACTCTGCCTTTTCCCTTTGCTTACTGTCATCTACTATTTTTCTGTCTTCGGCCCTCATTCTCCTGCCTTTATTCAAGAAACACTTTCAAAAAGATTTCCTTCAGCCGAAGTAGGACTTGCTGGGCCTGTTTCTTAGTTAGGCACATTTCAGCAGCATGACGCATCTGCACTCATAATTGACTGGAAGCTGTCAGAGCGGTTGAAGAAGAGGAAGAAGGAACACAAATTGAATAATGCAGACAGTTAACTTGTCCAGCACATTAGGTTTTTGCTTATAGCTTAACAACGAACAAAACATTTTATATGTTGTAACTTAGGGGGCATACAACTTCAATATTATACATATACATATAAGAAAAAAGATGTAGGCATGCGCATCAATGAAACACACATATTTGTGAACTGGGCATTGGAAAGAAAACAATTTCGACATTTTAATAGTTATAACCCAGCCAACGAAACAGATAGTAAGTTTTGTTACTATGCAAAACAACTGAGATACTCATGAGAAACAATTAAGACACTGATCCTTAACCCTCTTGCATTAAAGTCGACCCAAACTGGCCAAAGCTTGCCCCCACTCTGAGTCCCCTTCTGATGGTATTTCCATCACGCACAAAGTTCTAGATTGTATTATGAAAATGCACTTGCAATCTCACTTGCAAAAATGCTAGGGCAACTGCTTTATTCTTTCTTTGTCTGCTCCTTCAATGCCTCCTTTAGACGATCATCCTTAAAAGTAAGCTTATCCGTCAGGACACCACTGACACCCAACAGCTCTACTCTTCTGTCTCTCTCGAACCCCCAGCCTATGACCACCTCCCTATGACAGATGTCTTGCAGAGACTGTGGATCTGATACCTTGTTGGACAAAAAATCTCTAATCTTTGTTGCAGCATTCATATTGTCATAGGATGGAAATCTTCTGGAGGCACCATCTTGAAGATCTTCCTCTTGCCCTTGGCATCTCTCCATCAATGTTGGGTGCTGACTTAGCCAATGAATTTCGGCATTGCTGATGGCTGCACCTGCCGCATACAACAAACGGACAATGTCTGGCAGGTTGCCAATCATGGCCTCCTGTAATGGTGTTGTCACATCTTCATTTTCCTTTGCTTTACCTATGTTAAACACAAAAGAGGGGCAAATTGATGCATACACCCCAGCCTGACATGCACAAAAGAGTCCATAAATCATTTTAAATGTAGTCACCAGATTCTGCTCTATCATTCATTCTTTGTGCACACGCGTAGAGAACGTGATCAATGAGGTTTACCGGTGTCTGAAGTACTTCTCTGAGGGCCTGTTGAGCATGCACGCTGTTTGAAAACAGAAGCCACTCAAAACTTTGAGTATCCTCCTCACAAAGTGGTTGTTTCTCTACCAAAGACAGATAAAGCAATCTAAACCATTGGATGCTGTCAGTGTCCTTGCTGATCAAATGCTGGTAGACAGCTTTTACTTCCTGTACACTTAGTCTCCCAAACCATTCCTTGATGTCATGGACAGCAAAAACTTCAGATGAAAGGTGATCACTAAACATTTTAAAGATTTCATGCCATCCTTTTCTTGATGTCAGGGTGTCAAGTCTCTGTCCGAAAAGACAATTCATTGTCTCTCGAAAGCCAGTCTTGCCGGCGCAGTGGTTGGTCATGTCACTGCCGGTTGGTGGTCATTGTAGGTGGATGGTGTTCCCAAGCTCTCGTCGATCTGCGCACTGCTCTGGCCTCTCAAAAGGCCGGCAATAGCAGTGAGCTCTGCTAATTACTGTGCATCCGGTTGCAGACACACACACACACACACATGCGTACGCGCACACACACGCACACGCACACACACACACATGTATGCACGTTCACTTCCAATGGACGGACATGTTGAAATTCATCAGAGAACCATTCCACAGAATAAATCATGAATTTAAAAGCACATGCAATGCATGGGAAGTCAAGTCAAGTCAAGAAATCTTTATTATCTCTATACAGAGAAACTGCATTCTGGTGCAAACACAGAATTACAAAAATAGAACACAATGTATAACTTAAGGGCTTAAAAACAGTCACAAGAGCTAATACGTCAACTATTTTGCACCCACAAAGTTAATCATTCATATACTAGGATCACATTGCACCAGCAAACACTCAAACCATATTGCACACACAAATGGCTTATATACTAGGTAAGAACATACATTAAATATGAAATCATTTTAGGATTCACAAACACATTACTTTCTTTTAAGAGAAGATACATTAGGAGCAGATTAAATTTAAGGTTAATAAACATAACACACACACACACACACACACACATGTGTATGCACGTTCACTTCCAATGGACAGACTTGTTGAAATTCATCAGAGAACCATTCCACAGAATAAATCATGAATTTAAAAGCTTGATCGATCTGGGGACAAACGTTTTCTGTGCTCTAGCTTTCAGTTTCAACATCCTGTAACAGCAACCCGATGGTAAAAGTTCATAATATCTGGCTAAAACATGGCTGTCATCATTAATTACTTTCCTGGCCTTTTGTACTGCTCTTTCAGTTTCATCATATAAATCTTGTCATCCATTCTACCTCACACCCACAATCTTACTGCACACATTCACCATATAACTCAGCACACGCTTGCTTCTTACACTCAAACTTCCATACCAACATAAAAATGAAATAGTGAGAACTGACTCGATACAACACCGGTAATAAGAATGCAGAATGTCAGAATGAACACCGATGTTTCTCAATTTCTGTAAACAACAAATTCTTGGCTGGCATTCCTTATGAACATAATCAACATTTTTATCGAAAGTGAGCTTGTTGTCTAGTACTGTACCAAGATATGTATACTCACCCCCGCAACATTCACTACAGGGTTAAGAACATGATAGAGTCAATGTTAGTAGTTTTCAAGTTTGGCAACTTTGCAAACTAGCCTAATTCCCACCAATTTTTCTTATTGAAAAGGCAGAGGCTAGGGTTACGGGTCCGTAACCTGCAGTCTCCAGGCTATGGTTACAGGGCTCAATCACGGGACGCAAACATGCACAAGTGTCTTGAAAAACTACTAACATTGACTCTAACATGTTCCTAACCCTATCCCAAATGTATTCAAATTATGAACAGACTGGCCTGCGTCAAGTGCAGCTCCCTCCAACATCTACCCCCCCCCCCCCCCCCCCCAGCAGCAGAAGACACAACCACAACCTACAATTCCAAAGAATCCCCTCAAGAACTGACTACAGTTCAACTAAGCAAAAATTTCCTTCTTCGTTCTTCCCCCAAACCATCCGAGACTGGAATTCCCTGTCCCCAGAAATAATCCAGTCCCCCATGCTCAGCTCCTTCATCTCAAAGGTGCTGAAGCTGCCTGCATAAACACACACTGTCCCCCTCCCCCCCCTTCCCCTCTCCCCCCCCTCTCCTCCCCTCCCCCCATTCCCCACTTCTCTTTCTCTTTTTGTTCCTCTCCTCGTGTGGGGCCAGGTGTTCTTGGACTAGCCGGGGGTGCCCAACGACTGCTCTTTTTTTATCTGTCTAGCTTTTTTATTTCCTGCGCAGCGATTTTCCTTTAAACCCCCAATATCAGTTATGGCAGGTGGACATCATGATCATTGGCAGAAGAAGAAGATCCCTAACCCTATTCCTTATTTTATTGAAACCTTAATGCGTTAAATAAACTAAATTAGTATTTTATACGAAAATGCATTTGTTGACGAAAAATTCAACTAGGAAGAGTTACTGTCCCGGAACATGGGCTGAGTGTTGCAACATCCCCCGTAACCATGGCCACTGTATATTGAAAATGTTCACTGAGAAAGAACATGTTGCTGCGCTTGGGTAAGGGATCTAGGGTTGGACAAGGCCAAAGGAAGGCCAACAATATGTGCTTTTATGAAATTGAAAGATCTATGCTTTGAGATTGAAAGTTGAATTATAACATAAGTGGGGTAGCTACACTGCATCTTTGATCCCCTCATTCGTCCAAGCAACTCTCAGTCATTCATTGATCCAATGACTCGGGTATACTCTCCCTTCATTTTGTGACGTTTCCAGGTGTCGACAGTCAAGATAAATTTCAGTCATGAGCTAATAGTTAACAGGTAAAGTCCTCATGACGGCTCCTGTTAAACATGGTTTAAATTTAAAACTCCTCCTATCGGTTTTTCATAAAATGTGACAAATCGATTTAGCGCTATCCAACAGAGTAATTGTTTATGTTACAATTGCATTTGCTTTGTGTTTGCTTTCGATGTGAGTTTTGCAACTTGCAAGCTCAACAAATATGAAACATGATCCTCTCATTCCTCCAAACATCTTTCATTGACTCACATGATATAGAATAGATGTACTCTGCCAAATTGAAGATTCTAATTTGTCAAGATTAATTTCAATCATAGCTTCAAATGCAAACAAATGAAGACCTCATTGCCCAAGTTTTCTTCTCATTTTTCTCTGTGCTGAAATTGTGGCTTTATAAGTTTATACTGAAAATTCTCTGCCCCTGTCTTATGCACTGAGATCATCTACATAAGATTATCGGCCTTGCCTGTCATGAAGTAGTAGTATAGAGCCACAGAAAATTATCTGCCCCTGACTCATCACTATGTGGCATAGTTCAGTTCTAAAAGTATCGCCCTTTTGCCCTGAGAAGTAGTATAAAGCCCCATTCTGCACATCATTGAAGTTGAAATTCTAAACCAGTTCATCATCAGCTAATAAGTAATATAGTATTTAACCAAAACTATTTTTCTATGCTATTACTAAGATTGAATAATTAATTTTGTTGCACTGTGCGCATGTGTGTATATGTGCGTACATGTGTGTGTGTTTGTCACTTTGTGTGTGTGTGCATGTGTGTGTATCACTGTCTCTGTGTGTGTGCATGTGTGTGTGTGTTTCACAATGTCCGTGTGTGTGAACAGGAGATGGACTGGCAAAGCGGTGGGAGTTTACACTGGTGGCTGTTGCTGGCTGCTGGCCTCTTCTTCTTTTCCTTTGGCCAGTTCGGTCTCCTGATAAGCATCTACGCTCTGTGCTTTCTGTCAGGGTATGTATACATGTATGCCTGTTTGTCCTTTCCGACAATGACAGCCAGATCAGATAGCAGAGAGGGGTGGGTTGGGCTGAATGAAAATCTGCTTAACGTCCTCCGGTCTGGAACAGACACATAATGGGACATCAGTAGATATAAAGATGGTGGGAGCGATCCTGGAGGCAATGCCCGGAGGCAGTGCAACACCAGGAAAGTCCTGAATTTGTAACAATACAGATGTGTATATTATGAGTAATGTAAGGGTTGGGCTAAAAAACTAAATCTATTTATAACTTTGTGGAAAAGCCTTGCCCCTGGAGGGTACATTCCCACTCTCTTGGCCAAACAGATTTGAGGACAGATGGCATTGTGGAAGGTCCCCCAAAACCAACCAATCCCTTTGGCTGCAGCACTAGAGCTAGTGTGAAAGCTCCGTGGTGTCAGGGTAGTTATTAAATAATGTATGTGCTTTTGTGGTCTGATTTAGTTATTAGGATGTAAACGTTAACTTGCCAGAAAATATGGCAATGTTGTTTAAGTCCGGCAGGGAATGAGTTAAGCCCACACACAAAATTTGAAGTGTTTCCATACAGTGCTTCTCGAGAAATAACAGTATGAAAAAAACGGAAGCATGTCTGGCGCTTGGCGACACCCCACCCCCAATGTCTTCTACACTCGGTGTTACACCCACACATAGAATTTGAAGCAATTTGACTATATCTTTGAGACAGACAAACAAATAACAAACAAACAAGCTAATCACAACAAACTTATACTCCTTTGCTGACTAAGGTTGGGCAAAGGACAACACAAATTAATTAAAGCATGCAGATAACAGAAATTAGAGCAAATATCCAATTGAGCTAAATAGGATTTTTTAAAATCTGTAAATGGATTGATTGGTTAAAAGTGAGATAAACTAAAGATTTTAAGATTTGTTTTATATCTAGATGATACTCGTCAATAGACAGATGGCTAAGTTAGCTGTCAGTGGAGCGTATGATTTTTTGTTTTTTTGTTATGCTTTTATTTTATTTTGAACATTTTGTTCCGCCAGGGGTCTGGTGATAGCGGGCATATACAGCCGGTCGTTGTCCAGAGGCATCCTGGCCCTGTCGGGGCGCACCTGCCCGGGGTCCCCCAGCGGGAACAAGGCCGTGCGGGCCGCCATGGAGCCCATGACCAGGGTCAAGAACTTCGACAAGAGGATGACCGGGGCCAGCGTCATTGACGACGCCTTGAAGGAGGTGGGCACGTTATTGAGAGAGGGGCTGCTTCTCTTCACAATATGGGTCTGAATTCAGGGGCTTTTTGTTCGCCTTTTCTGTTTCATTTTGTCTTCAGTGGCCTCTGAATGAATTTCAGGTTTTGAGAAAAAAGTGAGGAGCAATGTCCTTTTCTCTCCTAACCATGTTTTAGCTATCCATACTGCCCGTGTCATGCTTTAGCTTTGTTCTTTCATTCAAGGAGAGCCTCTTGAATACCTTTAAGAATAGCATCTTCTTCTTTCCTTCAGCTGCAAGGGACATAGCCCCCCTCACCCCCTAATATGAACAGGGATGCTGCTCTATGCCCCACGAGGGACTAGGGGCTAGGCGGACCCTGGACTTCTGCTTTTCAGGTTTACCAGGATTCTTTAGAAGCGCCCATGAATGTTCAAGTTCAAGTTCAAGTCCAAGTATACTGTAATATCTCCAAAAGAGAAATTCAGGTTAGGTGCAACAACATGACAGAGATGCAACATAACTGAAAGAACATTAATCAAACATGTGAAACAAAATTATACCAACCAAATAATTATCATTAAAATTCATTACATCAGCTTAGAAATGTGCACATTTAAAACACAGAAAAGGTTTGAATGAATAAAAAAGAATGATTCAAATTCAGAGAAGGTTTGTACCTAATGAGAGTGAAAACCTTTGACATGAGAATGCCTGGGACCAGTGTCATTGATGATGCCTTGAGAGATGTGGGTCATGAACACTTGTCATCTGGTTTGTTTGATTGTGCTCCCAGTTTTTGGAGAAAGGACTGTGCGTTTGTTTTGTCTGTGTGTGTTCGTATGAATGAGGGTTGCGCATTTCTATGTCCGTGTGTGTGTATGTATGTATGTACGTCTGTATTGTATGTGAAAGGATTTTATTTTCCAGGCTCTAGCATCGAAACTACAGAGCCGATCATAGTGAAAATTGGCAGAACTATGCCTGATATTAACTCAGAGCTGCCCATAATGTTTTCATTACGGCAATAATGGAGTCAGAACTGAACGCTGATGGCTAAGCCTTCGCTTCTTCACTTAAGCCCCGCCTTCTGAGGCCTTGCCTTTTGCTGTGTGTCGCACATAGAAGCCTGTTCATTATGGACACGGAGCTTACTGAACGTGTTATGTCAGGTGCTGGAGTACACGGTGCGTGACTACATCAAGCCCTGGTACCGCCAGCTGAGTGACCACGACGCCTTCCTGGTGGACGTCTGGCAGTGCTTCCAGAAAGTGGTCATCGCCTTCGCCAGCAGGTGGGGGGCCGTGCTCAACGGTTCATTTTGATACATGTGTGCATGCATCTTTGACAGTCAAAACTCCGTCTGGTGCACTCAATTTCAGACAAATGTGTTTTTAAACATTGCAAATTTTCACCCCAAAAAAAGATTACCATATTTTTCAGACTAAAGGCACCCCACAGTGAGGCACAGTAGTAGAGTGGTGACTGAACTCTAGTACTGCCGTGTAGTAGTAGTAGTAGTAGTATATTCTGGCTTCATAAAGTTTGCCCACTCTAGCGACCTATCCTTCCTTTTTTCTGCCTGATTCTCATCTCGGCTAGCACCCCTCCCGTTCTAATTTTAAACTCGCCACTGCCTATCCCACCAACTTGAACCCTTGTCCTCTCCATATCACGCTCCCACACCGTAACCAGTCTACTCTTTGTGTCTGTAAGAGTTGGCAGCTGAATTTTTGTTTTCCGCATTTGAAACGACGAGTGTGAGCAAATTAGACAACCCCACCCCAAAGTTTACACCAAATTCAGATTTTGTTATTATCTTTTCTTACTATGATGTTAGTCATATTATAAGGCACAGGGATCTCAGTCTGGGGGAAAAGTATTGCCTTATAGTCTGTGAAGTGCAGTGTTTAAAATATATATACATTTTTTGTATACTAAACTGCTAGATGTTGATTGGCATACATGCACTGAGCAGATCCAAAGGTGCCATAATTAGTTTTTTTTAAAATTATTTTTTAGTAAGTTGCTAGATATTCATTGTCATATGAAATTTCTCTTTTGGAGATATTAAAGTATACTTGAACTTCACTTGAAATGTGCACCGTGCAGATCTAAGGATGTGGACTGGATGCCGTACTTCACTCAGAGACTGGTGGACGACTTTGCCTCTCACATTCGCCTCTATCGCCGCGCCGCCGACAAGGTCAAGAACAGCAGGGCAGACGGTAAGTTTTCCATCTGAACTCTGGATGTTCGCCTCTCACGTTTTGAGGGGCACTTCTCTTCAGGCGATGTGCATGCATTCAGCGTCTTTTGCAGTGTTAGCTGCCTGAATTTCAGTTTTTTGACATTTTGAAGAGCAATCTCCTTTCTAACCTTCCCATATGTTGTTCATACCACCACCCTTGCCATGTCTTAGCTTTGTTCTTTGCTTTAAAAAAACCCTGTTAAATCTCTTTAAAATATTATTTTTCTTCCAGCTCTTACTTAAATTGAAATAAGTTTGTTACATACATTTAGCATTGCTTGACAAATGCTTTAGTTTGCTGAGCCATAAAGTTGTGTGTGCATGTATTGCACATCTGTTGTATTGTTTAATGCATTCAGTTTTTTAAGGCGTCTAAATTTAGCTGAGATCTAAAGTTATGTAGTTTGTGGTATTTAAGCCTTTGGGTCCTAGAGCTCTGCATGTTTCAATGCAGGTTTTATGCTGGGTTCACGATGGGGGTCATCACATGTTAATAGTTTGGGTGCATAAAATAAGTTACTTCCCTTAGATCAGTATTGCGGATGCTCATGAGTGCCTGTATTAATTTTCAGCAAGCTCTGGGTCGATGTTTATGCCCTTTTTGTGTGTGTGTGTATTTTGTAAAAGAAACAAATGATAAAGCATGTTAAGATGTCTGCCAGAAGGTGTACAGCTGAGGGGTTTATAAAACGTTCGTTTGAATTCCTGACAATACTGATGATGAGATGTGGGTAAGAAATTAAGTTGATTGGCTTGGTCTTCAACCCAATCTTAACATAAGTGATTCAGACATAAATCTTCGTTTTTATCTCTTTTAAAAAAATATACAATTGTAATTTTTATTCAAAATCTTGGTTATCTTCCCTTGAATGTAGAGTTATCTCTAGCTCTTCCTGTCAACATTGAACATTGTATAATCGTAATCTCATTCATTTTCCTTCAATAATTTTTTTTTGTTTTGTTTTAAAGCTTTATTTGATTTTTAGTATTAAAAAAATAGAGGTTAGTAGGCTAAAAATTACAAATAATTCCGGGACTGAAAGGGTTAATGTTGCTGAGTCCTTAAGTTGTGTATGCTGGTTGTGTGGGGTTGCAGAGCAGTACTGTCAGCTGCTGGAGGATGCCTTCTTTGACCTGGAGGTGGAAATGGAAGACAACATGTGCCGGGACCTCGTCTGTACAAACCCTGAACAAGAACGACGTAAGGCTCTGTTTCTCTCTCTCTCTATGTGTGTATGTCTCTCTCTCTCTCTCTCTCTTTCTCTCTCTGTCCTCTCTCTCTCTCTCTCTCTCTCTCTCTTCTCTCTCTCTCTCTCTCTCTCTCTCTCTCTCTCTCTCTTTCTCTCTCTCTCTCTCTCTCTCTCTCTCTCTCTCTCTCTCTCTCTCTCTCTCTCCTCTCTCCCTCTCTCTCTCTCTCTCTCTCTCTCTCTCTCTCTCTCTCTCTCTCTCTTTCTCTCTCTCTCTCTCTCTCTCTCTCTCTCTCTCTCTCTCTCTCTCTCTCTCTCTCTCTCTCTCTCTCTCTCTCTCTCTCTCTCTCTCTCTCTCTCTCTCTCTCTCTCTCTCTCTCTCTGTCTCTCTCTCTCTCTCTCTCTCTCTCTCTCTCTCTCTCTTTCTCTCTCTGTCCTCTCTCTCTCTCTCTCTCTCTCTCTCTCTCTCTCTCTCTCTCTCTCTCTCTCTCTCTCTCTCTCTCTCTCTCTCTCTCTCTCTCTCTCTCTCTCTCTCTCTCTCTCTCTCTCTCTCTCTCTCTCTCTCTCTCTCTCTCTCTCTCTCTCTCTCTCTCTCTCTCTCTCTCTCTCTCTCTCTCTCTCTCTCTCTCTCTCTCTCTCTTTCTCTCTCTCTCTCTCTCTCTCTCTCTCTCTCTCTCTCTCTCTCTCTCTCTCTCTCTCTCTCTCTCTCTCTCTCTCTCTCTCTCTCTCTCTCTCTCTCTCTCTCTCTCTCTCTCTCTCTCTCTCTCTCTCTCTCTCTCTCTCTCTCTCTCTCTCTCTCACATAAACACACACCATCTTCCTCTTATTCTTCATCTCATTCTCTTTTTCTTTTTCCTTTATCCCACTGCCCTCTCTCCATCTTTCTTTCACATTCTCTCTCTCTCTCTCTCTCTCTCTCTCTCTCTCTCTCTCTCTCTCTCTCTCTCTCTCTCTCTCTCTCTCTCTCTCTCTCTCTCTCTCTCTCTCTCTCTCTCTCTCTCTCTCTCTCTTCGAATCAGTCTTGTTCTGGCTCTTCCTTCCTACACTGCCACAAGACCCTTCTGTTTTTCTGCTCTCATTTATCTCTAATTGTAATTATGCATTGCCTTTCTGATTGTTGGAGTTCATGTATGTCAGCGTTTGCAAAAGACCAATATCTCATTGCTTATCGTTGTAGGTGGTTTTCGTGTTTTGATGATAATTATTATTGTGATAATTTCGTGTTTGATTGGCATGTTGTTGTAAGGCAAAACATACTGAGGATATCAGTGGGGGTTTTATTTGGTTTTCATGTTATTGTTTTGTGCACAGAGTATCTCCAAGACCTGAGTGAAGTGTTGCTGTACCTTCTTTTACCCAAGGAGGATTTCCACAGCAAGCCTTTCAGATATATAACCAGGGTAAGATTCATATACATTTTTTTAATTTTTTACTTATTCTAGGGCAGAATGAGTTAACGAATAAAATATGTTGTCAATGGAGTTTAATGCATACAGTTAAGCTCTAACATTCATACCAAATAAAATTATACCCCGGAGACGGAGTGTGGCTGCCCACATGGTGGGGTTATCAAAAACGGTCACACACATAATGTTCTCATCCGTAGCTGATGCATTTGTACCATAGTGTTCAAGTGCTTCCGCTGTTGGGATGATCCCTGGAGTATTTTTGCCCAGGGTAAGCCAACAGCAACCTACAAAATTATCTTTTGTTTTTTACCATCAATTTCAGCATTGTCTTAAAGTGTTGATTGTGTCTTCAAAATCAGGGGGTCAGAATCAACATGCGAAATGTATCTCTAGATTTTTAGGGTTCACCTGAATATATTAGGGGGTCTGTCTTTGCAATTTATTAACATTTTGGGGGGAAATTTTTGCATGGGGTGAAAATGTTGCTACGCTTAGTGACGCACTGGTCTGAAAGCATGCGTGTCAGCTGGCAGTTTGAGCACACACATGTGCATCAAAATCAACACTGATCTTGTTGCATCTGTTTCCGGCATAGCCTTAGGACAGAGCTAGAATGTGCAGCCTTACAAAGTTCATGTTGCAACGGTGAAAGTAGTTCAGGAGTGCTCATGGAATCGGGATTGAAAAAGCTGATAGAAAAAATCTTTAGGATGTCTTGTCATCCACGGTCTTAAAATACTCTTATTTATAAAATCCACCATTTCCTCCAACATTGATTGCAGGTTAAAACGAGATGATAGACATGCAGTTCTAACACCACCACCACCCATTCTGTATACACAGACACACTCACGTTAGACATTATTTTGAATATGGATCACTTCAGGGTTGGGAAGATTCAGAGAACATTGAAACTTGTTGTTTCAGGATTGAGAGAATGTCTAACCTCCCCCCCTGATGTTGTGTGTTGCAGGAGGTGCTAGTGAACGGCATTTTAGTTCCCACCATCGACCTGTTGTCAGACCCAGACTATATCAACCAGTATGTGGCATGGTTGGTGAGTACCCTGCATGGAGGATGGATTCGCCTTTTGCGTTGATTGTTTGAAAGCAATAGGTTTTTGAAACAATTGGTTAATAGGTTCTTATCAATTCTAGGTGGCATCTGTACTTCAGATTTTCTCTGTTTTCCTTCCGTTTCCTTTCATTTGTTACAGGGCTCCCAGGGACCCCCATTTGGGGGTCTATGAAGCACTAAAATTCTAAAGGACCCTCTAAAAGAATGTGCAGGGGGTCCCGGGGATGCACTAGAACAATTTTTTTTTAGCATTCACAATGCCACTGGGGCCCTCTATTCCGCCTCTAGGACCCTCTATACTGTAAGTGAAGGAGTCCCTGGGACCCCTTGTTTTGCAGGACGATTGGGAGCCCTGTGTTAATTGCTCCTTTACTGAGTCTTCGTTATTTTTTTTGGAATTCTTAATAGGTTCATCATGTAGCCTGTTGGATCGCTGCACCTTGCTTCCTTCCCTCCATGTTTTCCTCTCAGTCTCACCACTTGCACTCACCTACCACCATTGCTACACCCTTCCTTTTCCCTTTCCTGTTGCGAGCACTTTGCGCAGGTAGCCCTCCCTTCCAGCCACTCATGAGCTGCACATGCACACAGACAGACAGTGGATTTTATGACAGTAGTAAAGATTTAGTTTAGAGAAAAAAAAGAACACACACAAAAAGTCAGTATGGCCCCCTCCCCCCACCCCCACCCCAAATCATTTGTTTGTGCTACATAGGGTTTTTGTTGGGGTGTTTTTTTGTATAGATTTTTAACACTTTTACTGCTTTAGTGCAGACATGAAGCATTTTTATCATTCTCGTGACTGTGATGTTGATCAATCTTGTTTATTGCCTGTGATAAACCACACATGTATTGGTATTGGTATTATGTTCTAGTCACAGAGACTCTCTGAAAAATGTGGGCTGCTCCCACCTGGGGAGAATGTCACTGCTAGTGCAGCGCCATCTGTTTTTTAATATACCATTTTTTCTCTCCAGTGTTATGAGAGTTATGCAGGAGACCTTCCTGACTATATAACAAAGCAGCAACCTCCAGGAGGAGCAGTGAATTTGAAGCAATTGTACACATGCTTAGCTAGCTTGCCTACAGCCTACTAGGCTATCATTAACCCTTTCAACGCTAGCCATTCCTCAGCCAAAATATCATTAACCCTTTCAACGCTAGCCATTCCTCAGCCAAAATTGACCATTAAACTTACCCGGGTAGAGAAAAGATTTTGTCTGCAATATTGGGGATTCCTCTGTGACATTCATAAAATAGGGCCTGTCCTTACCTCCCAAAATTAAGAACATAAGGTCACTGGATACCAGACCCTCATATGATGCCTTTTTGGTGACATGGGTGTTAAATCTTATTGATTTTCTTATTATAACATTTAAAAGACACTCAATCTGAGAAAATTGTCTAGAGATATATCTTTCCTGACTTTTCTAAGCTAAAAACCATCATTCCAGGACTCCATCATTCCAGGACTATGACATCAAAAGTGATGACATCATCAATGACATCACACACCACCTAGTAGACACGGACTGGGCGGGGAAGGGGTTGAGAGAGTTTGTTCACCAGGGACACTTTCCTGGCTATGACAAGAATGCTAGAACAGAACTTTTGCAATGGGTATAGTGATAATTGTAATGTACCATGGTGGGTTTGTTTTTTCTCCAGTGTTACGAGAGTTCGTACACGAAGGAGACGTTCCTGATGATGATCCAGAGCAGCGACCTGGCGGAGGAGCTGGAGGCCGTCAGGGACAAGGTGGAGGAGGACATCGTGCGATGGCGCGCCAAGGACACCGGGGGCAGCGAAGGTCAATTCATTAAACTGATGTTCCTCCGAAATTGGAACATGTCGCCTGAATACAGCTGGGACACTAATGAAAACTGGACACATATGTACCTCACCCATTATGGACACACACACACACACACACACACACACACACACACACACACACACACACACACACACTCACACACACACACACACACACACACACACACACACACACACACACACACACACACACACACACACACACACACACACTCACACACACACACACACACACACACACACACACACACACACACACACGCACGCACGCACGCACACACACACACACACACACACACACACACACACACACACACACACACACACACACACGTATACACACTCACACACACACACACACACACACAAGATGGAAGCGGACATGTGCGATGTAGCTATCCCCCAGTAGTTGAATACAACACATATCAGACCACAAACATTGGTTGCTAGTCTATGGACCAGTATCAAACTCAGTGTAGTTCTGTGTCAGTACCCAGAGTGACGGCGGTTGTGTTTGTTATGTACGTTATAAAAAGGAACAAGGAATAATGTTAGATCTGCAGATGATTTGTCAACACTGAATGAATGCTTAATGGAAGAAATAAATGTTTTGTGCAGAGAGAAGACAATACCCTTTACCATTCATATTCAGTTGATAAGAATGTGAAAATGTCTATAATGTCTGTATAAACACTTTTAACTCGCTCGGGACTGGCCGATTTTATTCCCCTTGTTCTGTGGGGACTGGGCATTTGATTAGGTTTGGAAAATAATCACCAAAAGTTTGGCATCGGCATTTTCAGAAAATATTTGCAACACCATGCACTAAGCGATCGTAAAATATCAGATTCCATACCTTCTTCGTTTGTCTCCTATTGACGAAAACAGCTAACACATAGAAAGAAGGAAAATTTCACATTCCAATCTTTGAACACACACACTTACACACACACACACACACACACACACACACACACACACACACACACACACACACACACACACACACACACGCCCTACAGCCAAACCTGAATGTAAAGTCTGCAATGATTGGTTGATTTCAAGAGAGGCAAGGTCAAAGCAAACTGAAAGTAGGTTACGAGTTAGCGCTTGAAAGCTGGTTACACACCAGAAATCAACACCTCTTGAAAACTCATGAGCCGAATCCGGCTCATTCGTCCTAAACTGTTGTGCAGGCCATGAGCCGGATTCGGCTCATTCGTCCCGAGTGAGATAATGTAATGCTGTGGAGAGCAAGCATGCAATAAGTTTTATCTGCTGTTTGTGCATTTCAGACACTGTCATCAAACAGAACTTGAATAGCTTGATATTTCTGAGAGACACATGCAACACCAGGTTAAAACGACTGAACGAGGGCACGTCTGACTTGGAAAGTCAAGATGTAAGTATATTCTTGAAAGTCAAGATGTAAGTATGCTAAGTCATTTGGAATTTATTTTCATATTGTAAGGTATTGTGTTCTGTGTAAGTACTTTTAGGTTACTTAAGTCATTTCATATCAAGTTATTGATTGTGTTTTGTTGTATTTAACCCCTTGACTACCAGATAAAATGACAGATTACAGAAAAAAATAATTTAAATGTACACCAGGGTTAATTCCCCTTCATCTGATGACATCATCAGTGACGTCATTAAGTATGTGCATGGTGTTATATGCCAATTAAGGTATTCATTTGGTTTCAAGTGGAATGAAGTAGGGCTAACTTTGTGTGTATGCAATTATCATTTGGCATAAATGTTATTTCTTAACTCCTTCGCATCACAACGATTTTGAATTATTTGAAAAACTCACAAATCACTCCAGCCATACACACAAACAAAACATACATAAACAGAAGGAGAAATGAAAGAAGATTACAGGTTTTTACTTCAGGTTTAGACATAGGGAAGTGGTAGATCAGACTTTTTTAATAGATAGACTTTATATAGAAAAACTCTACACCGATTGGTTTTCACACAACAAACCACTACAAAAGCAAAGTCAGAGGCAAAATTGTAGTCTAAGGGAGCGAAGCGAGCTTAGAAGTGACCACGGTAAGGTGTGCACACAGATTTATTTCCCTTGAAGCAAATGCATCAAATTGACAGATCTGTTAATTCCGGACATATATGGCCGGAACGACTTGAATGAGTTAACTTGATCGTGACAATGCCTCCCTGGCTGCCCTTTCTCCTGTTTTGTTCACCATGACCTGTTTCTCAGGCATTTTCACTGTAATGTGAAATGAGTATTAACCTATCGTGACAATGCCTCCCTGGCTGCCCTTTCTCCTGTTTTGTTCACCATGACCTGTTTCTCAGGCATTTTCACTGTAATATGAAATGAGTATTAACCTATCGTGACAATGCCTCCCTGGCTGCCCTTTCTCCTGTTTTGTTCACCATGACCTGTTTCTCAGGCATTTTCACTGTAATATGAAATGAGTATTAACCTATCGTGACAATGCCTCCCTGGCTGCCCTTTCTCCTGTTTTGTTCACCATGACCTGTTTCTTAGGCATTTTCACTGTAATGTGAAATGAGTATTAACCTATCGGTACGAATTTAACCATAATTTCAAATATTTTAAGAGTTAAAAAGTGATTAATTCCTTTGTTCTTTGAATTCTTCATTGTCTTAAAATGAAAATGTACCAATTCCTTTGTGCTTAACATTCTTGATTGTCTGAAAATCCAGTTATGATGTATGTGGTTGTTAGAC
>JAGGCT020000785.1:70000-75000 GCA_017654935.2 Phymorhynchus buccinoides | reverse complement strand
TATATGTACTAATGTCCCATATAGGCCTATGTCTGTTCAAGACCGGAGGACGTTAAGCAGAATTTCATTCACCTGACGAATTATATGAAACCGCAAGTGGTTGAAGATACACAAAAGCAAAACTTGCAATTTTTTCTCTTAGAAGCAGCATTCTGCCACTATCGAGTTTGGGATAGGGCTACGATCAGCGGCCTAGGATTATTTTCTTAAAACTGAAAGAAGCAGACTTTGAGATTGAGGGTTGTAAACATGAGGGTGTGTGGGTGTCTAAACTACAACTTTGCCCAAGATGACACGCTATGCAAAATACAGGCTACCCCCAGAAGTTTGTGTAGTTTTGCTAGACTAACTGAAAGTATGTTTATATTGATATATATATGGCTTACCATTTGCGTAAACTAAGATCATGGGCATCGTTGTTGGGGAAAATGAAGGCAATTATGGAAATTTACATTTGGATCTATTCAGAAGATCTTTGACAATAGGCAACCGGACAGCAAACAACAATCTGTCAATTTTCACTCTTATGATAGCAGAAGTTTAGGTTGTGAAACTGGAACACATTATTACCACATGTATAACGAAACAAAAACGGCAAATGTTAAGAATAGCCCCCTCCTCTACCCCTTCCATTCATTTCCGACGGTTTCAGGTTAGGGTTAAGAATAGGGTATGGGATAGGGTTAGGGATAGGTTTAGGGTCAGTTTAATCATCAACTTACTATTTACTATTTCTATGAATAATTTAATGATTAAATTTCTGTGCAATTTGTCTTTTATTCGTTTTTATTACTCTATTGTCTCTTGTTTATTTATTTATTTATTGATGCTTTCCCCTTGATTATTTATTATATGATTTATTTATCTATGCCTTGTGTCGATGATGATTTGGATACATTTGTGGTGATGGGTGGAAGTGGATGGAAGTGGGTGAGGGTATGTGTGTTGGGGGTGTGTGGTTGGGGGTGGGGTGTGTGTGT
The DNA here is from genome assembly GCA_017654935.2 of Phymorhynchus buccinoides. NCBI lineage: Eukaryota > Metazoa > Mollusca > Gastropoda > Neogastropoda > Raphitomidae > Phymorhynchus > Phymorhynchus buccinoides. The sequence continues at coordinate 74,020 of JAGGCT020000785.1, read as the reverse complement.
AACAGTTGGGGTATTTATATGTACAGTTCATAAGTTTAATTACATGCAAGTGGTGCTCACAAACGATGCGGAAGCGTGTGTGTCCATATGGATGCAGTTGTATGTGGGTGTTAGAGGGTCATACTACTTGTGGCGGTACCATAGCCGATGAGGTTTAACAGAGGCGTGGTTACTGCTACACATATCTGTATTGTTTTTTAAAAATCGGAACTTTACTGGTGTTGCACTGCCTCTGGGCATTGCCTCCAGTATTGTTCCCACCATCTTTGTATTTACAAATGTCCCATATGTGTCTATGACCGAGAGGACGTAAAACACAATTTTTCATTCATTCGTGTTAGAGGGTGTGTGTAGTGGAGAGAGAGAGAGAGAGAGGGGGGGGGGGGGGGGATAAGGGGGGGGGGGAGGGGAGAGAGAGAAGAGAGAGAGAGGAGAGAGAGAGAGAGAGAGAGAGAGAGAGAGGAGAGGGGGAGTCTGTGATATGTTACTTCTCGTATGCATTGTGTTATGTTTGAATGTGACAGCAAACAAAATGTCCTTGTTCATTTCAATGGGGATAATAAATATTGATTGATTGATGATTGATTGAACTTTTATGTTTGTGTATTTGACACTAAACTGACCCTAAACCTATCCCTAATCCTAACCCCAAACCCTATTCCTTACCCTAACCCTAACTGAAGCCGTCTAACATGAATGGAAGGGGCAGAGCAGGGGGCTATTCTTAACATTTGCCACCACACACAAAAACGAAAGAAATAATCGAATTAAATGGGCCATTAACCCCACTGACTGTCAGACTTACGAGAAAAAAAAATGATAGATTAACTCGGGGTGAATCTGCAGAAATGGTTTAAAGTAGAGCTAAAAAGCCCTCTTGCCTGTTTTAAAGAAAAAACAAACAAGCAAAATAAACTCATAACTATGCACCCCAGTGCTATTCCCCTTCATCAGATGAAGTCATCTATACGCACATGAAACGTTTTGTGGAAGTCAAGGGGTTAACAGTACAGTTGCATGGCTTCCCAATTGATTGAACTGACACTATAGCGGGCCTAATAAATAGGTTGTTGGGAGAAAAATTGGCCAATTTTCATCATGATTGGTTTCAAACTTTAACAAATAATATGCCTTCAGTTGTCATAAAAAAAATCAAACACACTGGGAGTAAGTTACTGTGGCTTTCCATTTGGTTATACTGACTGAGATAACGGGTATCATCGTCACGACATTGGGAATTATTCTGCCAAGTTTCATTACAATCGGTTCAATAGGCCTTTACTTCAGGTTGGAGGATGGAGGATGTTTTTGTTCTCTCTCTCTCTCTCTCTCTCTCTCTCTCTCTCTCTCTCTCTCTCTCTCTCTCTCTCTCTCTCTCTCTCTCTCTCTTTGTTGTTGTTGTATGTATTGTGGCCCAAGGCCAATGTACATTAAACCCATTCAGTTCATCCTCTCTCTCTCTCTCTCTCTCTCTCTCTCTCTCTCTCTCTCTCTCTCTCTCTCTCTCTCCCTCCCTCTCTCTCCTCTCTCCTGTACATTAAACCATTCAGTGTTCAGTCTCTCTCTCTCTCTCTCTCTCTCTCTCTCTCTCTCTCTCTCTCTCTCTCTCTCTCCTCTCTCTGTCTACATTAAACCATTCAGTGTTCAGTCTCTCTCTCTCTCTCTCTCTCTCTCTCTCTCTCTCTCTCTCTCTCTCTCTCTCTCTCTCTCTCTCCATTAAACCATTCAGTGTTCAGTCTCTCTCTCTCTCTCTCTCTCCTCTCTCTCTCTCTCTCTCTCTCTCTCTCTCTCTCTCTCTCTCTCTCCCTCCCTCTCTCTGTGTACATTAAACCATTCAGTGTTCAGTCTCTCTCTCTCTCTCTCTCTCTCTCTCTCTCTCTCTCTCTCTCTCTCTCTCTCTCTCTCTCTCTGTACATTTCTTCTAACCATTCTCATCTCAGTCTCTCTCTCTCTCTCTCTCTCTCTCTCTCTCTCTCTCTCTCTCTCTCTCTCTCTCTCTCTCTGTCTCTCTCTGTACATTAAACCATTCAGTGTTCAGTCTCTCTCTCTCTCTCTCTCTCTCTCTCTCTCTCTCTCTCTCTCTCTCTGTCTCTCTCTGTACATTAAACCATTCAGTGTTCAGTCTCTCTCTCTCTCTCTCTCTCTCTCTCTCTCTCTCTCTCTCTCTCTCTCTCTCTCTCTCTCTCTCTCTCTCTCTCTGTACATTAAACCATTCAGTGTTCAGTCTCTCTCTCTCTCTCTCTCTCTCTCTCTCTCTCTCTCTCTCTCTCTCTCTCTCTCTCTCTCTCTCTCTCTCTCTCTCTTATGTGTGTATATTTGTGCATTACAAATATGAGGGTTGGGTGTTTTTTTGTGTGGAAGACTATGACTGGCAAACTAGGGGGGACTTTGCACTGGGTTTTAGTACCTCAGCCAGATGGATTAATTGGCCTTTGAGGACTTTCCCCAATGACAACTGTCCTCAAATCCTGTTGGTCAAAAGAGTGGGGATGTACCCTGGGCAAGGCATCTCCATTAGGGGAAGATGGGGTAAAAAGCGCATGGGCGGGTAAGAAGCCCACCCCAATTATCTCATGAAATGAAGCAAATTTCAGTCTCATTTTGCCCATGAGACGAGCGTTAATGTCTAGCATTCATCTCATGGGCAAATTTGACTGAAATTTTCTTTATTTCATGAGATAATTGGGGTGGGCTTCTTACCCGCCCATGCGCTTTTTACCCCATCTTCCCCTATATACTAATTCTAAGCCAACCATCCAGAATAGTAGCTGCCCCCTCTGCTATCTCTGTGCATGTGTGTGGTGCAAGACAGTGTGTGTGTGTGTGTTTGTGTGTGTGTGTGTGTGTGTGTGTTTTGTCTCTCTCTCTCTCTCTCTCTCTCTCTCTCTCTCTCTATGTCTGTGTGTGTGTGTGTGTGTGTGTGTGTGTGTGTGTGTGTGTGTGTGTGTGTGTGTGTGTGTGTGTGTGTGTGTGTGTGTGTGTGCAAAGGTAGGCTTACATATGGTTAACCAAATATCATAATTTCAATGATAGTCATGCAGAATTTTACGACACAATTCTCAGTGAATGTAAACGATAAACTGCTCTTTTAATCCTACAGTAAGAATGAATTAAACATGAATCGTGAAGGGGAGCGCGGTCTTTCGTCACACCCATGAATTAAATTGGTTAAACACCGTTATTTTTTGGGGTGTGTGTGGGTTTTTTCTGTAAGGAAGCGAGCAATGTCGTTAAATAATAAGAATCCTAGAATGCGTGCATTCGTACTGTTCCACACACATGCAAAACACGATTTTGTTAGGATTCAACCGTATACGGAAGTTTTCAGTTTCAAGATCCCGCGCCAAATCAAGCAGGGGCGATCACTCTACCTTCAAACTGCAATATACACGAGGACTGAGTGCATTGTGAGTGTTCGAGAGAGAATGGGGAATATTACTCACAGTGAGCTGCCGTTCGATGAGACGGAAAGAAAGGAAAATACTCAGCTGAAGATGTGTGAGGTTGAAGCAGGACAAACAACACCATTGTGGATTAAATATGGTACTGATTGCCACATGATGACGACCAGTTTCGAGCACTGTGACTGTGACTGTCGGAAAGGTAATCACTCGTTTCACTTGCTTTGTTTGAACGAAAATCTTGCCTCTACCTCTTCTTTGTTTCAACCATCACAGGTAGATACATCCAGATTTACGCGGGAATCAGGCCGGTTTCGCCTCATGCCTGCACAAACAGAAGCTAGTAAATCACTGAATACACGTTTATTGTTACTCGTGCCTCCGGTTTACGGCGCCTCCTTCCTCTCTCTCTGTACACGAGACAGCTTGTGTGTGTTTTGGTGTGCACGCTGGCAGGCTGGAGCCAAGTGAGTCATTCGGTAGGCCTAGAGGTTTCCATAAATTATTATAAGTAGCCTCACGAGGCTTGGAGGTGGCTCGCTCGCTCGCTCAGCAAGTCAGTTTAGGGCCTATTGACTCAGACTCAGAGATCGTACTCGTTCAGTAGTCTACTTGTCTA